>LOJH01025730.1:5026-18635 GCA_001685095.1 Ellobius talpinus
TGCTAGATTATTGCTACAAAAATTAAGAATAAAATATCAGTTTTCCACAGGAGGTCCATCTCTGAGCATGTTGTTGGGGGGACTACCTCTGGGAATGGGGGAGTTTTGAGCCATCTCTCATTGTCAATGAGTATAAGAGAAACAAACAAATGCAGCTGAGGGCTCCTGCCTACACCACCATGTGCCACCACAGCTGAGGGACCTCAGTGACCAGGTCTAGAAGGATGTTTATTTCAGCCTACATTTCCAGCTGTTGCAGTTGTTCTGATGCATTCCTCAGTTCCAATTCAGAGTTTCTCACTCCTTCTCCTCTAAGCACATGATTTCATTTTGTCTCACTCTGCTTTACACCAAGCTAAAGGGAGCTAATACATTAAGAAGCTTAAAACAGAGCTGCGCCTCAGGTAAGTAAGTGCTCAATAAATGTTACCTATAATGGTTATTGTTACTATTATTAAAGTCAGTGGGACATACAACTGAGCTGCCTCATTCACTGGATTGCATGTCCCCTGCAATCACAGATTGTTTCCTGGATATTTTATCACATACTACGGAGGCAGTTAACCTCACAATGGATGCTTAACAAATTGAATTGAATCTACCTTTCAGGATCGCTCTGAGGATGAAGCATCTGAAGTGCTGGTGGAAGACCCCCACACTACTGTGCCCAAGCTTTTGTTCTGCAGTCAGATCTTAATTATCCATGTGTAGAGTTTCCAATTCTTAAATTAGCTGCAGCACATGTTTAATCCCCTGTCACTAAAATGCTTCCAGGACTTTGCCCTGAATTAGGATCAGTTGGGGAAGAAAAAGTAATTTTAGTAATTAGCCCATGCAGAACGTGAACAAAAAGTTTAATTTTCTACACCCCAAAGCACAAAATACAGATAGAAATGTTTTTAGAGTCTCTGATGTTTCCCTTCCTTAAATTAGTATGAATGATCAAGGTTTCCTATAAAAATCAGAATTACTGTTATATCATGAAAATGGTGGAAGCCACAATCTCCAGGTGATAGGATTATAGATAATTTTTTCAATTGTGTTAGCATATATTTTACAATTTCTTTTAAAAATGAGAAAAATTGCTTTGTACAAGAAAGTTCACTGCTCTTTCAACCTAATCACTCTTTAATTATGTTAGAATAATTTTCACAGTGTTCATAAAAGCTCCAATGTAAATTAATTAAAATTAAATAAGTGCCATGCGACCTTGATTAAATTACTTTTCATAGCACATCTTTCTAAGCATGGACACTAGTAACCACATGACAGTGTCTGTACTAGGATATTCTGAGATGTTTTTTTTCTGCCAGTATAATTAGTTCAAAACTCTTCACTTTAGCCTCAGGGTGACTCTTAGGACAAAGGCAAAAAGTAGTCACTTCTTTCACCAAAATATCACAAGAATGATCTCTAGGCAATATACTAAAACTCTCCTCTAAAACTTGAGCCAGCACCCCACATTTCAAATAATTCTTAGCACCACCATTTTCCATGCTTCTGTTAGTATGGCCCATTAAGCAGTGCTTAAAGCATTCCACTGTTTTTCTAAAAGTCCATACCACAGCAAACACATGGTCAGGAGTATCATAGCAATACCCCAATCTCTGCTAAAAACATGTGTCTTAGTTTTTTTTCTTTTGCTTTGAAGAGAAACCATAACCATGACAACTATTATAAAGAAAATATTTAATTGAGGGCAAGCTTACAGTCTCAGAGTTTTGGTCTATTATCATAAAGGGGAATATGATGACATGCGGGCAGATCTGATGCTGGCTACATCTTGACCAGGAAGGCTGCAGGAAGTTGACTGACACACTTGGTGGTATCTTTAGTACAGGAAACCACAAAGTTGGCCCCCACAGTGACATACTTCTAATGACATATCCACTCCAATATAGCCACACCTCCTAATAGTGCCCCTCCCTAAGAGCTTATGGGAGTCAATTGCATTCAAACTTCCACAATAACCCAAAGGCTACTGTCCAAGATGTTGTTTTCACTTGATGCCTTCTGGGAAAGGGAATGTCAGAACTGTCTAATGGAGTGTTACTGGGAATATCAAGCATATTCCGGGGCACGTCCCACACCTGGAAGTTTGTTCAACCCAAAGCAGGACCTCACACTTGGGTTTATGTGTGTGTACACTTTTTTTTCTGTTTTATTTGGACTAGTTGTTTTTATTATTATTATTTTAGTTTGCTTTCATTTTTGATTTTTACTTTGTCTTATTTTTGTTTTTGTTTTGAGAGAGAGAAAAAGTACATGAAGTCAGGCAGGATTTGGGAGAAGTTGAGAGGGGGAAGAATATAATCAAGATAAATTATATAAAATAATTTTAAACAAAATAATTAATTTTCCACTATTTACCTGATTAAAATATGTGTCCTTGTGGCAATTTCAGAGTAAATATCTTTTCCTGCACAACTCTATGCTTTCTCAAGAAACCAGAAAGTGGTCTACAAGGCTTGGGTGTTTGTTCTAGTTTGGTTTCTACTGCTGTGATAAACACCACGACCAAACTAGTGGAGAAAGGGTTTGCTTGGCTTACATGTGTCAATCACAGTTCATTGGGAAGGGAAATCAGGGCAGATGCTCAAGCGTTGACTGGGAGGCAGTAACTGAAGCACAGACTGTGGAAGAGTGCTGCTTTGCATGGCAGGCTCAGCCTGCTCTGCTTTCCTTCACAACCCAGGACCCCCTGGCGGGTGGTGGCACCATCCTCAGTGGGCCAGGCCTGTCTAAACCAATCATTAAACAAGACAATGCCCTTCAGTTGTACTGCAGGCCAATCTTATGGATGTATTCTCTCAATTGATGTTCCTCTTCTGGGATGCCTTTAACTTGTGTCAAGTTAACAAGAAAACCTAACCAGCACAGTCTTAGCCATCCTGGGTGCTGTAAACAGAAATTTTACCCATATGGAAAGAAATAATGGAGACTGATAAAAAAAGTCCTCTAGGTTAGAATAAATTATATTTTACATAATTTACATGTGTATTGCTAAAACAATCAATGAAAACAAATCAGGTTTGTCTAAGTTTTCGTCAGCACACAGGATAGAATCCAGGGTGCTGTACATGCTAGGCCAGTGCTCCACAGCTGAATTAAGGCCCCAGCATAGTTTTTGAGGCAGTTTCACTATATATCTCTGTCAAGTTTTGAACTCACTGTGGTCCCTTGGCTTATCTGAAACTCATGATCCTCCTGCCTTAGACATTTCAGTGCTGAGATTTAAACATGTACCACTACTCCAAGAAAATCAGGGAATTTCTGCTTTTTAAAAAACTTTTTTTTTTTACTGATTCTTCATGGATTTAACATTTTACATCCTGATTCCATTCATCTCCCTATCCCCTCAAATCTGCCCTATGTCCTTGCAACCTCTCCCCCCATAAGAAATTTTTTAAAAACAAACAAAAAAACCAACCGATCAAACAAACAAACAAGTTTCAGAGTGTAAGCTCTGGTGTGTATGACTCACTAGTAGTACAGTGTAGCACTGCTTAAGTAGCACCCTTCAGTGCCTATGGCTTTACTTCTAAGTGTTCATTGGTATGAATCATTGGTCTTGTTCAAGGTCTCCGGTTTCTGCTGCATTATAGATAATGGGGCCTCACTGGGACTCTTCAATATACTGCTGTTGCCCTATGTCATGGAGATTTTGCAGGTTGACATCTGTAGGTCCAGCCCCTTCACATGCTCTAACAGTTCATAGATGTTGTGGTTGCTGGATGGGCTAATTTGTAGCCCTTCTTCTGGGTCTGGGGGTTAGCTGTGTAGGTCAAGTTGCCAGCTTTCCATCACGGTCATCACCCCGAGTAGTTCTGCAGTACTGCCTGCCTAGCTCACCTAATGCAGCATGCAGCAAGGAGTGGGCCCAGTGCTCCTGCTCCCATGCCCTTGGGTCCAGCAAATTAAGGAATTTTGAAAAAGAATTACACTTCCATTAGTAATAATAAAGATGAACACTACTATCTCTCCTGAAAATTAGTTGAATATTTACCATATGTCAGACATAAGTTGAATATTTTTGTACCCCATGCCCAAATTATTTATTAAAACTTTGATTCCAAAGTGATGGCACAGAGCCTTCAAGATGTAATTTATTAGTCCATGAATGTCCTGCCCTGTAGAATGGTGTTAGAACACTTGGAAGCCACAGAGCTAACTAGATTTCTTTCTATCATGGAGACACAGTAAGGAAGTTGCTATCTGCATTGAAGAGGAGAACGTTCTGCAGTACTGAGTGCACTGATATCCCTAACTTACATATCCTAGTTTCCAGACTCACAGGAACAAATGTCTGATGCTTATAAGATACTCAGTCTATTTTCTTTTCTTTTTTTAATCAGCAATCTTAAATTACTATCATGCCTGCTACAGTTGAAAAACATAGCTCTTGAAAGGTTAAATGACAACTAGGCAATGCATCTGGAGCAAAACAGAATGCGGAATACGACTAGTAAGATGTAGAACTACATAGCGCAGGGATGTTTGTAAATGACACAAGTTAAGGACAAAAAAATAGCTTCATAGGAGGCAGAAAATGTTTCATGCAGGACACAAACAATTTTTTTGTACCGTGGCATAAAATTTATACGAGGATATTAGATTAGGACTGTGCAAATGTGTTCATTTTTAACTTGATTACAATTTTGAAGACCCTATCTTAAAATGTTTTTGGAGATGCTGAAAGTTTAGATCTCAACACATGAATTTGAGGAATACATAATTCCATCAAAATATTGTTTCCTGAAGAAGGCAGCACTAGGTTTAAGTGGTCTGTGGCCTGTGCAATTCTGGTCATACCGAAGAATAGCCACAATGGTACATTATCCCTTAGGATTTCTTTCCACTGCTTTCCTCTCAGCTCTAGACTCTGCACAGTAAATGAACTAGAAATAGTTCTCAACCTTCCCAGCGCTGTGACCCTTTAATACAGTTTCTCATGTCATGGTAACCCCCAACCATAAATTATTTTCTTTGCTACTTTACAACTGTAATTTTGCTACTCTTCTGTTTCACTATGTAAATATCTGTGCTTTCTGATTATCCAAGGGGTCGGCTGCAAAAATGTCATTTGACTTCCACAGTAGTTGCGACCCCCAGGTTGAGAACCGCTGTACTAGGCTAAGAGGATTTATTAGAAGCCAGCTTTTTAACCAGACTCTCCTAAAGGCCTCCTAAGAGGACTATAAAGAAAGCACTGTAGAACACAATAGGAAATGCATGGTCTTCTAGAACTTGAATGTCACTAGTATTGTCTGTTGATGGGGTATGTAATATAGAAGAACGTTCTCAATAAACTTTGGAATATTCTGTAACATAAGTAGTTTTGCCTAATATAGCATAAGCTATGACTTGCAACATCAGTTCTACTTTCTGAGTGATCATCAGGCTTTCACTGCATGGTAAAATCAATAGTGTCCAGTTACTAAATAATCAGTCAGGACCTGCATCCAGGATGCCATTTGAACATGGCTAAGACAAGTTTAATGGTAGATACTGCCCAATTTGTAGGTTTATGTACAGCTTTGAGGATGGTCAAAGAGTCTCAGTGACTACTTCATTTGCCCTGTGACACTTTATATCATTATTCTCAACTTTTAAATTAGCAGCATTCAGTTACAATAGCTGCATGGTAATATGGGTTACTCTGTGCCGAGGAAATCACCATGTTGGGACCATGATGAACAAGAGTAATGTTCCATTGCTTTCTAATATTTTCTGTTGGAAATGAGTCTTTCTTTTGCTGCTGGAAAGATTTGACTTAGCTCTGGGTAAGAGGACCACTAAATAAATTATCAATGCAAAGGGTGAAATATCTTGAATTTGACGTTTTTTTGTTTTTGATTTTTTGCGACAGGGTTTTTCTGTAGCTTTGGGACCTGTCCTGGAACTAGCTCTTGTAGACCAGACTGGTAGACCAGAATGGCCTTGAACTCACAGAGATCTTCCTGCCTCTGCCTTCCGAGTGCTAGAATTAAAGGCATGTGCCCCCATCTCCTGGCCAAATTTGGGGTTCTTAAAGACTTCTATGAATTCAATATGTTGAAAGAATTAACTACTATATTGCATACCTTAAAACTGTCAACTTTTGTATTATTAGTGTTTTCTTTTAGGCCACCAATCAGCTCCCAAATCATGAGACAGAAACTTAATATTTGTTATAAATGCTCAGACTTACCTTCAGCTTGTCCCTTGCTATCTCATAACTTATTTCAACCTGTTTCTCTTCATCTGTTTGCCTTGGGGACGTTTTCTTTCCTTTCTTTCTGTATGTCCTACTTCTCTGTTTCTTGTGTCCGTTTGACTGATGAGTGCCTGGCTTCTAACCCTGAGCATGTTCTCTCCTTCTCAGTCATTCTCATCTGTTTCTCCGCTTTACCTAAATTCCTCTTCCTACTTATTCTTTCTGCCCTACATCCCTGCCTATCCCTCTACTGCCTAGCTATTGGCTGTTCAATCCTTTTTTTACTAAACCAATCAGATAGGAGGGCAAGATGAAATGAATGCAATATATCTTTACATAATTAAATAAATGCAATACAAAAAATGTAACACACCTTTATATAATTAAAGTAATACTCTTCAGGATAAGTAAATTAACACATTTATACCTACTTAAAATAATATTTCATGACATTTTCCCTTTTGTTTAAATTTAAAAAACTTTTAACTTTATCATTATACAATTATATATATACAGTAAAAACAATAATACAAGCAAGAATTATATTTACAATATCCAGTCTGTCTATATTTGACAAATTTAGAGGAAATACTCCATTATTAACACTATCTTGGTGAGTTCAAAGTTTTGTACCTAATTTTACTTCTATCATAACTAAGGAAAACTATAGCTGTCTAGTCTTCAACTCCATCAAAGATGCCAGAAGGATATAAATTACCTGAGTAAACAGAAAGTGTCGTGCAAGCTACTTCCAAAACTATAGAAATGACAGACATCTGACTACCTGAATAGTCACCAGAGGTTCCTCTAAAACATTGGGACATTTATGTTCAGTCTATAGGCCTAGAACATTTGACAGACTCATCTATGAAGCAAGAATTTTGAGGGACTGTCCTGCCTTGTTGTTGGCAAAGTTTACAGTTGCTTTCCTGAGTGTCCTACAGAATATCTGGCAGACTTTTCTATGAAGCAGGAATTTTAAAGAACTATCCTGTCTTGTTTTGGCAAAATTCAGAAGTTGCTTTCCTTTTTGTCATACATAACCAATTTTGACACTATACTGTCAGCAATATAGGCAAGGACAGTTTTTTGCTTACTTGGCTAACTTTGTCATATTGAAAACAAACTCCGTAGGAAAGTTCTTCAATGTCCACTGTCCTTTCTAAAGTAAATTGGTGCTGCCAGGGACAAACATATCTCACTGTGAATGAAAAGCCTTATGTTAACAAAACATTTATAATGTCATTTTCTTTAAGTCTTTAAAGCATTTGAAGAGCATTTATCTAAAATATACTTGTTTAACCTTGAAAACATACTTAATTGTGACTATAAGTTTGATTATTAGAAATGACAATTACTAACCTGCAATTTAAATTATGCATTACATTTTAAGTGAATGGCCTAAGCACAATACCCCAAACAAGAGGAGTAGCATACATATAGTATAACAAAAATTGCCTTAAATTTGTACCAATAGGCCAAAATTCATACCAATGTAAAATATTTGAGGTTAATGTCTGTCTTTTTTATCCTATATTCCTACATTACTCCCCAAACAAACATCCATAGCCCATCAAATAACCAAAAAACACCCGCACCATCTCTTGGGAATGTGGGCATTGTGTTTCCTGCTCTCTGTGGGTGACGGCATCATTAGGGGTCCCTGAAAAAAGTTGAAACAATGGTCAAATCCTGACAAAACTAGCTATAATATTTCTTGTCCAGTCTCTGTGAAATGGGATAACACAAGTCTCATCTGAAGTCATGCCTGGAGTGGTCTGTGAGGCTGGACCAGCTCAGCCAGGATCCTTGAAGCTGTTCTGCATGCAAACCTCCGAGGAAACTACAAGAGGCATTCTGAGAGACTGAATCACATGTGCCATCCACTTTCATTGATGTCTGGTCCCTTGCTCTGAAAACACACAATCCTTCAAAAGTAACATACATATCTCTATTAACACAAGTATGAACTGTGAATTCTACACAAGCCAACCAAAGATGTTTTTTTTATGTTTGAGAAGTTAAAATATATGTCATTGCTCTTGTAGTTTTTCTAAGTTTATTTCTTTAGGTTTGTAGCCAGAATTTTCAGGGACTTTCCCTTGATCAAACCTGATTTCTATTAACCTTGAATGAATCCATAGACTTTTCTTCCTGTGGAAATAAAAGGATAAACTCTTACCCAATGCAAAACATTTTTTGAGTTCCATTTTAAATTTAAAGCATCCCTAAAGTATCTAGGTTGATTTAATTCTGCAGTCCCTTTCACAATCCCATGTCTTTTAGCATCTGTCATTTGCTCTTCAGCATTCAAAGAATTCATAATCAACAGGACACCCTACAGGATCAGGACTTCTTGTGTATTTTTCATCTTTATGTGGCTTATCCTTTATATACACTACTTTACTCTTTCTTTAAAGACTGTAATTATTTTTAAACTATTTTTGTCTATGACTATCTATATTCATTCCTTTCTTTCTGAAGCCTATGCACATTGTTAAACACACTGTAACCTGCTTAGAGATTTTTGTCCAGCTGAACCTGCTTTACTAAGAGCCTGCANGCTGGCTTCACCCCCTTCTGGAGTCCCTGAAAGCCAAGCCTAAAGCTGTTACCCTGGTCCAGAGCTGAGTTTGACCAGGAATTGCATTCAGCAGACCCAGCTCTAGGAAGCTGGTGCCCGAAACTGTGTCAGGTGTTCTTACATAGCTTGTTGTTTCTACTTAACATGCTGACTTTTTCTTTTCCCTTCGGTTATCCCGGACCCTATGCAGAAATTCAGGCCCCACGCTGGAATGCCAAAATGCTCTTTTACCCTTGTTACAATGGCTGTACTTAAAACTACTAGTGGCCTAACCGCTAAGGCCATCGCCTGGGGTGAATTCTGTTGTGGCCGCTAAAGATCGTTCTAACTAAATCTCTACAGTTCTAATAAAATTCAAGATTCAAAGACTAGGGTGAAAACCTGTGAGCTCAGAGAGAGTAGCAACTGACTAGCTTTGCTAGTGTCCCTGGAAGCCACTCCCTTCCACACCATCCAGGCTAAGCTTCTCTCTGCTACTTCCTGTCAACCAGTTGCTAAGCCCAGCTCTCTTAGGCTAGGTTAATTTTATTTAATTAACACAAATGCGACACATCTTTACATAGTTAACAAATGCAGCATGACAAAATAAAACACCCAGTTAAAAAATATTCCACAATAGTTTTCCTCATAGTTTGTAAGCCACTGTGAAGCCTTAAGACCTTAGTTCCTAATATTTGCCTAGCTAGCAGTACCCAAGTACAAAGTGAAGTCATTGTCTTCAGTGGTGGAGCAATCCCTGGGCTGCTAAGTGGTCCAACTGGGAAGCGAATCTTTATTTTTCTATCGTAAACAATATTGATTTTATTTCAATAAATTATTTAATTATTCTTTAAAAATACATAAACTTATATATGTATTTATTTATTTTACATCCTGGCTGCAGTTTTCCCTCTCTCCTTGAACCTTCAGGTTTTGATAGAGTAATTCATATGCTTAGTAACTGCCCCATGCTGACTACTCAAGTTAATTACCTTCCTTATGCCTCAGCGTCTCTAAATCTGCTCCTCTCCTCATCTCTTCTTTTTTTTTCTCATTCAGAAAGATAAACAGAAATTTTACCCCGGTTTTCTGGAAACTGAACAGAAAAGAAATAAAAGAATGGAAAGGAAAGAAAATTGTTTTATGCAGCCACGTTTTTTTTCTTTTCCTACAGGGATTAAAAAAATGACTTTTGGCTTATCAGGTCTCCAAAAGTTTACACACATTTTAAAAAACCTAATGTGTGTTTACCTGCAAATTATCTAAGTACAAGAAATGAATCTGCCAAAACATAATGGAGGCATTAGTTCTTGGCTGACATTCCTGGGGAACACCAGCTTGTCCAGCAAGGGGTCTCAACAGTCATCCAGAAAAGAATAACATAAAGGGTGGGGACTGTGATACCCTACAAAGATGTGAGAAAACAGTCTTAAATAGCAGCTCTTAAAACTGCTGCCTCCGATCTTTGCCTGTATTCTGGTTTTAAAGACGCTGAGCCAAGAAGAGGAAAAGATATCTGTGAAGTTACACTTGGGTAGGATAAGCTTCGACCTCTGTTTCTTTTCTTAATTAACTTGGAGCAAAACTCTGTTCTTACTTCTCAATTTGCTTATTTCTCAAATGGGTATGGTAATAGGTGCTATAAGGATGAAATAAATGTAAAAGGGGTTTGATTCATTCATGTATTCCACAAGTGTACTGAACCTAAATTGAGAATTGGTGTTTGTGGTCTTCAGTTGAAGAAAGACAATCATGCTCCAGAGCCTGAGCTCATGCTTCCCTTGCCATGAAGAACCCACTTCCCAATCCCCAACACTTGGACCAAATCAAAATGGCTGTGGTTCGTAAACTGATAGACAAAGCTGATAATATGCAGAGCTTGACAACTGATTATAATTTCCTACCATTCTTTTTATTCGCATAGGATGTTTTGAAATATTTTTTCCTTTTTCCTGTAAAATGAAAGAACTCTATTAAAAATACTTTGTAGCTTAAGAAAGTAAATATATCAAATTTGAAAAAGGAAGCTCATAAGATAGCTTTATTTCTTTTCAGACAATTATAAACACAATCTTCAAATTAATTTTCACCGTTGTAGAAAGAGCAATAGGTAGAGGTGGACCAGCAGAATTCCTTTGCATTCTCATTCATACACTGCACAGGATTGCAAATCTTGTCTATTAGCATCTTTTGGGGCATGAGTGCATTAATATAATTCCCTGAAATTCAATTTCCTCCCCACATAAAGCAGGAAATGATATCTGCTTGCAATACAGTTGATGTTATTATCTTCCATTGTAGGGTTCAAGGACATTGTCTGCCTCTGTTACCTGACATAAGAGAATTCAGATGTCAGCATTCCCTATACAAAAAGTGGCTGATTTAGGGTAAGTATCTGTCTATGTCATCTCAAAACATAATCACAAATTTTTCACTGACTTACAAAAGTGCTGTAGTGAACCCTTAACATCCATGACTTAGAAAGGATTTCTATTGATGTTATGAAACACTATGAGTAAAAGAAACTTGTGGGGGGAGCTTTATTTAACACTATAACTTTTAGTCAGTTCGTCATCTCGGGAAGTCAGGACAAGGAACCTGGAAGAAGGAACTGAAGCAGAGGCTCAGGAGTGCTGCTTACTGACCCATAGATTGCTCAACTGGATTTTTTATATACTCAAGGGACACAAGCCTTCCCCTCCTCTTCAATCAATAATTAGGAAAATGTACTACAGGCTTGTCCACAAGTCAGTTTGGTGAGGGGCATTTTCTCAACTGAGGTTCCTTTTTCCAAAATAACTACAGCCTGTGTTAAGTTGATATAAAAACTAATTAGCATAAACTACTAATGATCAAACATGAAACTTAATTTGCATACTTGAAAAACACAAACCATGCCCCAAAATGAGAATAGAAAACCTGTTGATTTTAAAAAGGGAAAGTGCTACATATTTTAAAAGTACAGGTTGATTGATTGAAAATATAGCCACGTTCATCAGCTCTGCTTTCCTTGACAACCCTCCCAGACCTTACTTTCAATCATCAGTAAGAGACACGATGATTAACAAGACAATTGGGAAGTTCAGAGAGAATGCTTTCCACAAGTGCAGAGCTAAAGTATTTATGAAATTAATTACAAGTATATATTTTACTTATCCTTTAATACAAAGGAAAAAAGATTTCTCTTAGGATATGTATAATGTTCTTTTGTAGTAGAAATACATTATATGAAAAGAAAATCGTTATTCAATCACTGTTTAGACATAAGTAGACAAAAATATTTTGGTGAAAGTCAACAGTATGTCAAAATATATGAGGCAAAATTGTTAAAACTGCAAGTGAAAGAGATGAATCCACAATAATAATTGGAGACTTCAGTACTCCTCTAGGACAAAGTGTTTGGTTTAGCAGTCAAAAACCAGTAAGAATTTTGTTTAATTCTATACCATCTGTCAGGCTGATGCAATGACCATTTATTTATACATTATATCAACAGCACTAGAAATATACATTATTAATAAACACAAATGTAATATTCACTAAGATATACCATATAGTTATTCATAAAATGTATCTCAACAAATTTAAGGCTAGATAAACTATAACATTTGTTCTTATAACACAATGTAAATAAATTGAAAATTAATGACAGAAAAAAAAATCCCAATTACACAAAGCTTGAAGGGGAGACTTCTAAGAATCACATGTTTTGATTAGGAAATTTCAAGCTAAAGGAAGATATTTTTGAACAAATGGAAGTGGAAATATAATCTCTTAACATGTGATGGATGCAGCAGAAGTAGGGCTTACAGGAAATTTGTAAACTGAACTCATACATTACAGGAGATAAAGATCTAAAGTTAATAATCCAATCGTTACCATTAATGAACTAGTAAAATCACAGGGATAAGAAAAAATAATAAAAATTATAGCAGGAATAAATAAAAATTCAAGAGAGGAGGCTAATAGAGATCAGCAAAAAAATGTGGGCTCTTCAAAAAGTTCAACAGAGTCACTAAGCACTTATTAGAAACCAAGAAGAAAAGATACAAACTGCTAAGTGATGTGGAAGTCCCCTCTGTGTGCCGTTATTATCATTAATGAATAAAGAAACTGCTTTGGATCTATAGCAAGGCAGAACTTAGGTAGGCAGGGAAAGCTAGGCTGAGTGCTGGGAGAAAGAAGGGCAGAGTCAGAGAGAAGCCATGGAGCCTCCAGAGACAGACATACTAAAATTTTGCTGGTAGGCCATGACCTCATGGTGATATATAGATTAATAGAATTAAATTAATATGTAAGAGTTAGCCAATAAGAAGCTAATGGGCTAATGAGTGAATTAATACAGTTTCTGTGTGATTATTTTGGGGCTAAGAGGCCTGAAAACAACAAGCGGCTCACTCCTTGCAACAGCTAAGACTCTAAAAGCTCTATGTCCACCTACATGGAGGACACCAAATTTCTGAAGGCCACAATTTGTTCACAAAAGAGCAATTAAGTTATGTTTTCTACTAGCAGTTAAACAGATAGTTAAGCATTCAAAAAAAGTAAGAGCTACAAGCTACCATGGTTGAATTTTACTAAATATCTAACAAAGAGATTACACTATTGTTCTCTGACCTCTTTTAGAAGATAGAAGCAGAGAGAACACTCCCCAGTGCTTTCTGAGTTAAGCATTCCCTAAATGTCAAACCTAGACAATGCCATTGCAAAACTTGAAAACTTCAGCAGCTTTGCTTTGGTTAAAGAACCTGGAGAAACAAAGAAGCCCCAACCACTTTGGAAATCAGTGGGTTGGGGGTGGTTTCTCAGGAAACTGGGAGTCAACCTACCTCAGGATCCAGCAATTCCAC
>LOJH01025732.1:6940-18635 GCA_001685095.1 Ellobius talpinus
CTCTTGAGTTCTGGGATTAAAGGCATTTTTTGTTGGTTGTTGTTTTTAAGACAGTCTCACCATGTAGCCCTGGCTGGTCTAAAACTTGCCATCTGAACCAGAAATGGCTTTAAACCCAGAGATACAAATGTGTTTTTAATATATTCTTTAAGAATTCATATATGTGGGCTGGGGAGATGGCTCAGTGGGCAAAAAAGGCTCTTGCTGTTAAGCCTGTTTGGTCTCCAGAACCCACATGCTTGAAGGAGAGAACCCACCGTGTAAGTTATCTTCTGGTCCCCACATGTGAACTGTGGCACAAGTGTACCACCCCCAATAAATGAAGACTTCCCAATTTATCATCCTCCCTTGATAAATTGCCATATTATTTAAAAAAAATGTTGGCCCGGTGGTGGTGGCGGCACATGTCTTTAATCCCAGCATTTGGGAGGTAGAGGCAGGCAGATCTCTGTAGTTCAAGGCCAGCCTGATTTACAAGAGCTAGTTCCAGGACAGGCTCCAAAGCTACAAAGAAACCCTGCACTGGTGTGGAGGTGTCAGATTCCCTGGAACTGGAGTTACAGTTGTGAGCTGCCATGTGGTGCTGGGAACTGAACCCAGCAGGGACCCCTGGAAGAACAGCCAGTGCTCCTAACAGCTGAGCCATCTCTCCAGCCCTGATGCCCTGTTTCTTTTTATTTTTGCAACTCACTGAGCCTAATTAATGCTGACTATATAGTAGAGATGTATAAGACCTGGCTTCTCAGAGTCATCAGTGTCTTAAAAGGGCTTGATGTGAGTTCCTGAGTGTAAGGGCTATGCCATCTCCAGAGGACAGTGTTTCACTGCCAGCCTTCCTGCCTCTAGCTCTGATATCACCACCAGTCTCTGCACTGTTATAAACACAGTTTATAAATAACAGGAGAGCAGACATTGGTAAGTCACCTTATGGGGAGAACTCAATCACTCATGTGATGGGATTCTCCTAGGAGGCTTGCCAATGCTTTGTGCTTTCAAAGACATGCCCCACCAGGTCTATACTTCTCAAGCCAGGGTTGTTAAACAGTTGGAAGTCACAGAAGTCAAACCCACAGAACCATTCTAAGGAAACCTCTCAGAAGCCATGGTCACTAGAATGACCATATGAGGCATTCTCTCTCTTAGTGCTCCCTGTTTCCTGAACTGTCAAGTTCAAAACTAAGGGTGAGATGGGAGCAGGGGAGGCTAGGTAACCCAAAGTACTTCTTTAGAGGAAACACACTTCATTCTATCAGAGTGCCCCCCGACAATCTAAAACACAACCAACTTACCCATGAATCTCAGTCAGTTCTACCTCTCATAGTGGCTCTAGCAAGATGAACATGACACTGATGTCTACCAATTTGTTTGGTAGTTCTTTCTTCTAGACAGTCAATCTGAAGAGCAAATGGCAACTCCTAAAACATGAACAACTGCTTAAGATTCGGATGGTAGCTGTAGTCTGAGATAAGTCTTATTTCAGGTGGTACAGAAAGGAGGCAGTTCATTCCTCAGCCCCTCTTCCTTCCTCTTCTATGGCCTGCAAGTACGCCTACTCTGTGTGCAAGCAGGGGGCGTTTATTCAAAACATATAAGAATAGTTCAAATCAATGCTAGGAAGTTTAGTAATGTATTATATCAATAAACTTGCAGAAAGGAAAAAGAAATCATATTACCAGGTTGGCAAGACAGCTTAGTGGACAAAGTACTAGCTGTGCAAATTGAATCCCACAGTGGAAGGTCATAACTGACTTACACAAGTTGTCTCCTGACCTCCATACGTATGTAGCCAGGATGGTGGAGGAAAAAAACTTTGACCTCCTGAGCTTCTTGACTCTACCTCCAAAGTACTGAGATCATAGGTTTGCACCACACGCCTCCTCAATTTCTATTCTTGACATAAATTCTTCTATGCTTGTTTTGTTTGTTTGAAACTAAGTCTCTCTATGTAATTCTGGTTGGACTGGAACTTGCTATGTAGACAAGGCTGGCCTCAAGTTCAGAGATCTTTCTGCCTCTGCCTTCTTGTGTGTTTGGTTTTTGAGACTGAATCTTGCTATGTATTAAAGACAAGCCTCAATATGGCATCGATCCTCCAGCCTCAGCCTTCAAAATGCTAGGTTTACCACCATGCTTGTTGAAGAGGCCTAACTTAACATCAGTGCGACCATTACAGGCTGCAGACTAACAAACCTGGAACTAGGTCTCACCATTACAATAAACAGGAAAAGTCACAGATTGCACCATGGGTGGGACTAAGTCAGAATTAAGACCAAAAAAAGTACTAGATGCTCTAGAACATTAAGAATGGTTTACCTAACTTGTATATAGGTTGCCAATTTCCTTATAGCCATGCCAGTACCAATCACTGTTTGACAAGACTTCTGTTACCCCACTCCTGCCCAATCAGGAGTTCAACTCCCATCTAAATCCGGAATTCCCCTAACCCCATCCTTTACTCCTTAAAAACCCTGCCATAAGGGAGGGGAGCAGAGAAAGATGTAGAGCTCAATAAAAATCAATAATAATAATAATAAATCCTGCCATAGCTGAGCACAATGCTCTCCCTGATCCAACCGCTGTGTTGGAACTGACAGAGAGCCCAAGCTTGAGCTTGCAATAAAGGCTCTTTGCTTTTGCATGAGCTTGGACTCTTGGTAGTCTCTGGGGGACTAATGATGCAGGCATAACACTTGGCACACTCTTGATATTATTATTTTTTAAGATTTATTCATTATCCTTAACTTTGTGTATGAGTATTGTGCCCCTCTTCCTTCTCTTCTACTGCAAGTACTTCTACTCTGTGTGCAAGAAGGGTGTGATGCCTGCAGAGGTGAGAGGAGGCACCAAATCCCCTGGCATTGGAGTTAAGGATGGGAGTTGTGAACTGAGCCTGGGCCCTCTGAAAGAGCATTCTCCAGTTTTTTTCAAGTTAGTGGTGCTAGTGATAAGAAAACAAGACTCTGAGCAGAGCAGGCAGGTAAATCCCCAGCTTGATATAATTGTAGAGATTTTTTTCGGGGATGGAGTGGGGCAGGGTCTCACTACATAATTTATGACTTTTCTGGATCTCTTTAAGTAGATCAAGCTGGCCTTGAGCTTGCAGGGGTCTTTTTGCTGCTACCACTTAGTGCTGGGAAGACAGATGTGGGACAGCAGACCACCAAATGTGACTTTTTGTTTGAGAATAGTTTTTATTTAATATGGTTGTGCCTATGTGACACTGGAAAGCAAACCAGTGTCCTCAGCAATAGCAGCAAGAATTCTTAACTGCTGAGCCATCTGTCTAGCCCCCAATTTTTTTTTCCGAGACAAGAGTCTTCTGTTGCATAGGCTAGCCTTGAACTCATTATTAGACAAGGCTGGCCTTGAAGTCCTGATTCCCCCTGTTTCTACATCTGCAGTGCTAGAGTTAAGTGCATAAGCCATCATGCCCAGTTACAGAAGTTAGTTAGGTATTTATTCTGAGACAGGGTTTCTTTGTATAGCCCAAGCTGTCCTGGAACTCACTCTGTAGACCAGGCTAGCCTCAAACTCAGAGATCCACTTGCCTCTGACTCCCAGGTGCTGGGATTAAAGGCGTGCACCACCACCATCTGGCTCCAGTAATTATTCTTTACCATCATAAGACTGACTTTCAAAATTCCATCTCTGTTGTTTTAACACCTACATTAAGAGAGAAAAAAGAATCTGGGTGGTGGTGCATGACTTTAATCCCAGCACTCAGGAGGCAAGAATGGGCTGATCTCTGGGAGGTTCAAGGCCAGCCTGGTTTACAAAGTGAGTTCCAGGACAACCAGGGGTGTTATACAGAGAAACCCTGTCTTGAAAATAACCAAACCAGAGGTGGGGGCAAAGGAGGTTAAAAACCTAAAAGGAAAAGAGCAAACAATCATAAATTGCAAGTGGTGTTATTATTTTAAAAATCCAAGGACACCAATTAGAAACTATTACAAAATAAGCTGAATTCAGTTATGTAACCAGGAGAAAACTATTACGCACAGGCAATAGCCTTTACTTACACAATTGACTATAATTTGAGGACAGACTAGAAGAAACAACTACATTTTTAACAACACAAAAAGTGAGCTATCTTGGAACATGCTCACTGAGTCTGTAACACTGATCATGTCTGTAGCTTCTTGGTTGATTTTCTGTCTATCATTGTGGTAGGGTATTGAAGTTTCCAACTATGGTCCTGTCCTCAGCTTCCTCCCTTCACATGCTATTGTTTGCTTCAGAGGCAGGTGCTCTGATGTTGGGCTGAACTGACCCTTCTATCACTGTTTTTATTGTTTCTACAGTTTGTCTACTAAGTACACCTCTTTCCTTCTACTTAACATTTTCATGGCATACCATTTTGGCCTGTAAGCATCTCTGAATCTAATAGCATGTTTCTTGTAAACAGCATATAACTGGATCTTACAGATTCAACTCAATTCCTATAAAAATTCTAATGAAACTTTTCATATAAACAGAAAAAAATTCTTAAATTTGTGTCTAACCACAAGAGGTCTCATATTGCCCAAAACAATCCTGAAAATAAAAACAAAGTTGGGCATACCATACTCACTGATTTCAAGTGACATTATAAAGTCACATCAACCAAAACAATATGGCACCAGAATTAGCTATACACGAAACCAATGGAGTATAGAGAGTTCAGAGTAAACAGAAGCAAATAAGTCAACTAATTTTTTTTCAAGGAGACAGAATAGGAAACAATAAACTGTTTAATAAATGGCACTGGGGAAAGTGAGTAACTGCTAAAGAAAGAAATTGGACCCTTACCTAATACTGTATATAGAAGTCAATTCAAATAAAGACTTGAACTATCTGAGTTAAAACCATAAAACTTCTAGAAGCAAGGCCCAGAATAATATACCCAAAATCTAGTATACACTTAAAAGTGGCACATGAGAGGCAGATGCAAGATGATCAGCACAAGTTCAAGGCTAGCATGGTTTACAGGGTGAGTTGCAGGCTAGCCAAGGTTTCATAACAAGACCCTGCCTCACAGCTGCTTCCACAAAACAAAAAAAAAAAGAACAAAACTTTCTCAAAATACACAGAGAAAAGGTTACTTAACACTGACTGGCCTTGATTTATTTGTATATCATTCCAAAAGCAAAACCAGACAAGTGGGACTACACCATAAGGAAGAGCTCTGCACGGCAGAAGGAATTATCAACAAAAAGAAAAGTTGGTATGTGGAGTGTGAGAAAATAGATGCAAAGCACATATGTGACAAGAAGCTTGTTGCCAAAATTTATAAGCAACTCACACGACTCTAGAACAAGAAACCCCAAACCAAATAACAACAACAACAGGAAGGACAGCAGACCTAAGTGGACACTTTCTAAAGAAGATGAAAGGTGGCCAGCGGAGGCATAACTCAGGGGACAGTTCTTTCTAGCATGTAGAGGCCCTGGGTTTGATCCTTTGTACCAGGAAAAGAAAGAGAAGAGGAAATGAAGATAAGGAGGAGGAAGGAGATGAAGGAGTAGAGGAAGAGGAGGAGAAGAAAGAAGACAATGACAACCACCAGTGAGAGAGCTTAATGAGCTCAGAATCAGAGATACACAAATGAAAATCACACTTATCATCTCTCCCTGCAGAACCTGAGGTCTCAAAGTACAGCATGTTGAGAAAGTGGAGAACAGGCATGTTCACGGGACAGGCAGTACCCAACAAATCCAAGTATCTGCACCATTATCTTCAAATGTCCCCTTCTTAGAAGTACAAGTGCAAAATCATGCATGAAGACAGTATTTGTTATAATAATATTTCTAATACTAACTTTAAACATAAATCAGTCAGTAAAGTGTTGTAGGATATTTGCTTACACTGTGTGAAGATGTGTCGTTGTGAATGGTTTAATAAAGAGCTGGATGGTCAGTAGCTAGGCAGGAGAGCATAAGTGGGACTTCTGGGCAGAGAGAGGAATTTGGGATGGATCTAGGCACATGAGAGACACCAGTGAGACACTGAAGAGGTCGTACATATGGTACAGAGAAGAGGTAACCAAGCCACGTGGCAGAACGTAGTAGGTTAATTTAAGTTTTAGAGCTAGTTGGGAAAAAGCCTAAGCTAAGGCCAAGCTTTTAATTACTAACAAGTCTCCATGTTGGTATTTGTGAGCTGGCAGCACAAAGGAAAGTACGGCTACAACAGAGGAGTGCTTGATAAAATCTGAACATTCAGACCAGGAAATGCTGAGCGCAGTAAAAAGAGTTAAGGCTGCCACCTGCATACTGAACTGTGAGTCTCTCCAGAATATAATGCTATAGAAAAAAAGAAGTATGATTTACGCTGTGCACAGATTTTCAGGTTTCCCTTTTTTAATAATTTATCTATTTTATGTGCATTGGTGTGAAGGTATCAGATCCTGGAATCGGAGTTACAGACAGTTGTTAGCTGTCATGTGGGTGCTGGGAATTGAACCTGGGGCCTCTGGAAGAACAGTCAGTGCTCTTAACTGCAGAGCTATCTCTCCAGTCCCCCTCAGAGGTTTCCAAGATGGTCATCTGGCACCTTTGTTTCTGGCCTGTGCATAGTGAGGCTAAACATCTGATGGACAGCATGTGGTGCACCAAGGTGGCTCACAGGAGGCAGAGAAAATGAGAAAGAAAGGCATAGGAACAAGATACACCCTTCAAAGGCATGTCCCTAGCCACCCAACTTCCTACAGCTAGGTTCCATATCCAAATAATACAAACAGTTATGAAATAATGGATTAGTCCATTGAGGAAGTAGGCACTCTCATAATCAAATCACCTTTCTAGGGCAAGAAAGATAGCCCAGTGACTAAGAAGAGCACAGGCTGCTCTTCCAGAAGACCTGGGTTCAATTCCCAGCACCCACATGGCAGCTCACAACTGTATGTAACTCCAGTTCCAGTGTACCTGAAATACATGACAAAACACTAATGCACATAAAATTAAATAATTTAAAAAAAATCACCTTTCTGTATTACCATCAGCTGGGGTTCAAGCCTTTAACAAATGAGCCTTTTGGGGGAGATATTCTGTATCTTAACAAAAACATATTGTGAAGACAATGAGAAATAAAATCAAATAGAACCTATCTCTAGTCCTCTGACTCATGGGTGTGCTGCCAGGCATCGTCAAACTGTACCAGCAACTGTCCTTCCTGAGAGCTGGTAAACCTCTGGTCACAGGGTGTTCCCCAGACATCATTTGGCTCCTGTGTTTAACAGCAAGGGCAAGTTTCACTGTATACTTACGAGACAGGCTTTGAGGCTAGATGCCTGGTTTCTACTGAGTGGTTATTTTAAGCCTTGGTTTTCTTCATCTGAAGATTGAAAGCTATTCTTATCCTGTTGCTGGTTACTTTTTTTTGTCAATTTGACCCAAGCTGGAGCTATCTGGGAACATCTGTGGGCAAGCCTTAGGGCATTAATGATTGATGTGGGTGGGCTCATCTTAGTGTGGGCAGTGCCAACCACGGATAGGTGACACTGAGCGGTCATAGAAAGCAGGCTGAGAAAGCCATGGGGGACAAGCTAATAAGAAGTATTCCTCGATGCTCTCTGCTTCAATTTCTGCAACCAGGTCCCTGCCCTGTCTTCCTTCGATGATGAACTGTGATGTGGACATGTAAGAAAAATAAACCCTTCCTTTCCTGGTGTTTTTTGTCATGGCAGTTTAACTCCACAATAGAAACCCTAACTAAGGTAGACTGAAAGGGTTTATGGATATTTAATGAAATAACAGGAAATAGGCTCTGTACCATGCTAGGGACAGGTCTCCAAGCTTAAAACCAATATATACCAACTTAATACAGAAAACATCTACCAGCAAACACCCCGAGGATGCACACAGGTCCTCAAGTATGTAACTATCTCTTCAACGAGGTCTGCTGAGAGGATAAGACGACAGATGGGATTGCAACTCCTTGATTATACGATGGATGAAGTTACTCAATAATTTCTTCCTCCTGCCTATATGTAGGCACAATAAGTGCTGGAGATGTGGCTCAGCGGTAGAATGCTTGCCTACTATGTGCAAGACCCTGGATTAGATCTCCAGCACTAGGGAAAAATATAAAACATGAGAAATTTTATCATTATCATAATGTATTTTATTCTAATTTTTTAGATTTTTAAATTTTATATGTTTAAGTGCTTTTTAGATATTTTATGCTTGTACATGCAACATGTGTGTGTGTGATGCTCATGGGAGTCAGAAGAGGGACTCAGATTCTCTAGAACTGAAGTTCTGCATGGCTGATCCACTATGTGGATGCTGGGATCCAAACTTGGGTGCCCAGCAAGAGCAACAAGTGCTCTTCGCCACCAATCCATCTCCCTAGCCTGCCATGATATATTTTAAAGATACAGAATTTTGAGACTATTTTTTCAACATTACTTTCCAAATAAATTTTTATAGACTCTTGCCCCTTAATTTTTACAGGTGCCTCATGACCTGACTGGAAGTTTATAAAATGTCATAATAAGCTCAATTCTTAACATTATACAGATCTGTCACATGCCCATTCTGTGTGTATGACATATATGACTTCAGGTGCATGCATGCCATAGCTCACACATGCCATGGTGCCCTTCTGGAAGTGAGACGGAAACTTTGGGAGTCAGTCCCTGATCTTGCACCGTGCTTGAGGCAGGCCTCTCTTGCTGCTGTGATTTATCCTCCAGGCACTTCCAGGAGCTTCCAGGAGATTCTTCTGTCTCTACCTACCACCTCGCTGTAGGAATACTAGGACTGTGAATCAGAACCACTGTGAGAACTTTGACATGGGTTCTGGGGACCTGAACTTGGATTGTCTTGCTTGCATAGCAAATGCTTTTACATCCACTGGGCCATCTCTCCAGCCTCCATATGTCCACCTTATCATTTCCCATATTCTGTATTAAAAGTTTACTCTCTATACCTGAAAATGAAGAAATTCAGTTTCAGTTAGACAGTAATAGCCTATCCCCACAGCAATGATCAGGTGAAACAAGAGTCTCCATGAGATAAAGTGAAGACTGTCCATCCACCGACAGAAACACTGCTGTCATCCATAGACACTCAGATCTGAGAGAAACCTGTTGTCATACTGGCATCCCACTTGACAATGCAGCCACCCAGATCAGAATGCAACATGAGAACTAGAGGGTAAAAAGCAAAACATTTTGTTCAATGTTTCATCATTTTAGTGGGTCATGGCATTCAAGTAAGTCCCTTCTCCAAGCTTAGACATAGAAGTATATTGTTCAAAATCTACATCTACAAAAGTGCCATTAAAGATTCTGTCTAGATAGAAACAGGCACAAAAGCTCAGTTAACAAAGTACTTCTTTATCCTTTGTCTCAGATCTGTGGGAAAATTCTTCTGCAAACAGCCTGATTTTGTGCTCTAGCTTGTTTGCCTCACGCACCCATTTACAGTTCAAGCCAAGCTGCCCTGTGACAAAATCTGTATCTGTATCATTAGCTTCATTACTTAATATTTGTTTCTTGTCTCATAGTTTGTCATCCTCAAGTTGCTTTTTATAATATATGGTACAATCAAAATAATCTTGGGAGCCTGTGGGCTTTATTCATTGTGGATTCACTGAAAGGTCGTCAGCATTGTGGACAGCCATCTTCAGGCTCCTGTCTTACAACTTCAAGTCTTAGGTGCTCATACAACCTTGAAAGGTGGTAACAGGTGCTTCTAACTCTGCACCAGTGAGGCACAGGTAGTGACTCCATGCATTCTACATTCTTAGGACAAGAGACCAACTGAAGACAGGGGTGGTGCTGCAAACCTATGATCTCAGCACTCGGGACTAGGACAGGAGGACTCTTAAGTTCCAGGCCAGCTTGGGTTAAATAGGGAGACTCAGATTGACAAAAACAACCAAGTAAACAAATAAGCATCTATGTCATAGGGTATCTATAGACAGCAATTATTCTCCACCAGGGTACAAGGGGAAACACAAGGTCACCTGACAGTGGACTCACAACAGTTATCTTAAACTTCTCAAGGAAACAATGTAAACTAAGATTCCAATTGAAACCTGTTAACATCAGTGAGATAATTATTTCCTTATTGTCTCTCAATCCAAAATCCATGTTCCTCAGCCATTCTGGGTGCTGGGGCAGAGAAATGAGGAAAATATGAGAAAGAAGTTTTCTCCTATTTGAGACTTCAGGAGTTGTGTGTGAAGGATGTCCAGTGACTTCCATTATCCTATGAACTTCACTGGCACTCCAACCCAGGCCTGCCAACATTTCCACTGACATCCAAACTTCACCATCATCCAATGGTCTGAACCTCAACTCCAGGGAAGGAGGCCTCTCCAAGTTTGTTATTTCACTGAGTTTCCTTTCCCTCAGCTCTAAGGGCTGGCTGCCCAGTACAACTCCAATTCCCATATTCTTGAGCATTGCCATCCGCAGCCTTTCAGTTAACCTGCTATAACTAGTTAGTGATTATCTCTGTTAAATACCCCAGTGGAAGGCCGTAGTGTGGAACAGAGTCTGCTTCCTGACTAGAACATGACTAACTATGTAGACAGACTCTAGAGAATGCCCTTGTACTGGCTATCCTTAACACTCTGTCTGAAAAGAGAAGCCTACGAGTGAGGCAGACAATGCAAAGCCCTGTGGCACTCCTGCAAGCTCCAAGTCAGGCTGCTTGCACAATGACAGCAGTGTAATGGAGCAGAAGCTCTGCACATCCAGGAGGGGCCGACTGCTTCGTAGGGGCCATCAGGTATCTGGTCCACTCGGTACTGACCTGTACTCCCAGGCTTATCGGCCCAAAGAAACCTTGACTGTCAGTGTCTCATGAGTGAAGCGATGGGCCTGAGACACAGAACCTGAGAAGCTTCCTAGTAGAGAATCCACTGGACTTGTAGAGCCTGAGGCATGAAGTGCAGATAGTAATGAACTACTATCCCACTAGTGGAAGAAATTGCTTAAGTCTCCTGACTGAGCAAGAGCAAGGGCATATCAAGAAGGATTGCACTTAGTAGTTTTTCTACAACTTTGTTTTCTCAACACATTTTCATGAAGCATATGTCATGCAGAGGAACAACCTATTAATTGATGCTTAGGATCTGAACAATTAACACAGGACTTCCTTTTATTTCTTCTACTCAGAGAAAAAGCGGGCAATTTGGCTCAAAGAAAACTCTCTAAAGTAAACCGCATTAGGTAATTCCCTTATTCTTTGTTAATGGAAGTGGGTCCTGACTTGTGAGTACATGTGGAACTGGCACAGGGAAACAGAACTGCCCATCAGTGTACCCTCACTGTGCTGGGACCCTGCTCATTTCCATGACTCGCTGCAGCATGGAGACCCATTTCAAACCACACAGGCAAAGAAAGAGTAACCAAATATTCTTATCAAATGCCTAAACTATCAAAGCAGAAAACTGACTCCAATAAAAAGAGTGTATTGGCACAACAAAGAGGAAAATATAATTTTAAAAACTTGATCTTTTAGGATTTATTTATTGTGTATGAGTGTTTTGTGTGTGCACACATCCACACATACCATCATGAGGCAGAGAGAGGAAGGCAAAAGTCTTTTTTATTATTACTAGTAAAAATTTCCACCTCCTCCCCTCCTCCCAATTCTCCCCCCCTCCCCCTCCACCTCCCTTTCTAGTCCAAAGAGCAGTCAGGGAACCCTGCCCTGTGGGAAGTCCAAGGTCCTCCCCCCCTCCATCGAGGTCTAGGAAG
>LOJH01025736.1:0-18634 GCA_001685095.1 Ellobius talpinus
GAGACAGGGTTTCTCTGTGGAACAGTCCTAGCTATCCTGGAATTAGCTCTGTAGACCAGGCTGACCTCAAAATCATAGAGATCTGCCTGCCTCTGCCTTTCTAGTGCTGGGATTAAAGGTGTGTGCCACCACCGCCCTGCAAGAGTTTCTTAATTGGGTTAACTGAGGTGGAAGACCAATCCCGAATGCAGGTGACACTGTTTCACGGGCTGGACTATGAAGTGTGGTGGGTGAGCATGGCCCCACCACCTGTGACTTCCCTGATACTGATGATAACCTGGAATTGTGGGCTAAAACAAACACTTTCTGCTCTAAGTTTCTTACGTCAGGCTATGTTGCCACAGCAAAGGGAAATAAAACCAGGATGTTAGTTTATGAGGTTAGACCTCTCACGGATGAAAGGACGACCAGAGAAACCTCTTTTGCTCAGCTACAAGGCTGGATCTGCTACCCTGTGACCAGGAACTCCCTAACCTCTTAACTGTGAGAACCTGTTTCTGTTCTTTGTAAGCTATGCAGTTTAGGGCATTTTATTAAAGCATACTCAACAGACTAAGACATTGTGTGGCAAGTCAAGGATGCACACTACAGCTTCTAGAATAATTGTGTCAGAATAACAAGATCATATACAACCTGCAGGTAACCAGAATAAATAAAAAAATAATACTTTTAGTATTCCAAACGAGGCAAGAAAAGATGACAAAAGAAACCAATGAAGAAAGGAAGAAAATAATATGAGAGAAAATGAAAAGGGTCTGCTACAAACCCAATGTCAGCTATTACATGGGATATAATAGATCCAATTTGAAATAAAAGATGAAGACTGTCAGGCCATTTTTAAAATCCAATTATATGCTATAAATATAACAAATGTTTGATATAAAAGGAAAGAGAAACATACCCTGCCAAAACTAATCAAAAAGAAAAGAAAGCGGGAACTACACTATTTGCAGAGTGAACCATAAGCAGGCTGATATTACAGACCTAAATATCTACGCACCTAGTAGCAGAGGGGAAAGCATCTTTAAAATATACAAAATGATGATCACATTGAAAAGAATGAACACATCTTCAGTAACTGGAAGACAAAGCCAAAACAAAAAATCAGCAAGTGTATAGAAGATATAAACAGCACGATTATAATATGTGATCTTATTCAAAGCTGTAGCTACTGGTGACCATTTCACACTCATTTCACATGTGTATGAACATATTAAAATCCATATCTTATAAACAAAGTCTCAACAATTTCAAAATATTATAATAAATTTGAGTCTATCTTCTTGTACCGGCCCTACCTAGATTAGAGAAACCTGGCTCCTTGACCCAGCTGTATGCCATAAACCCTGCCTCCTTGCTTACCTGTATGCAATAACCCCACCTCCTTCTTTATCAGTATGTAGTAACCCCACCTCCTTGTTCAGCTGATTGCAATAACCTTGACTCTGTGTTTAACTGTATATAATAAACACAGTGCCTCCAGGGTGCTGAGGTGCCTCCATCAGAGAGCCCATTCTATCTGACCCCAGACTGTTTTTCTATGTCTGTGGTTCTGTTTTCATTTCATCCCCTCATACCTCCTACCAAGGCCAAATACCTGGAAGCCCTATTAAGGAAATCTGTCAAGGACTTGGCAGCCACCCATTCTAAAATATATAATGCGTTTACAATTGTCGTGTGGATAGTTTTGTTAGGCGATTATGACCTGGTTATTGTTTTCATTTGGAAATGAAGCATATTATTAAGATGTCATTGGGGGCTGGAGAGATGGCTCAGTGGTTAAGAGCATTGCCTGATCTTCCAAAGGTTCTGAGTTCAATTCCAGGCAACCACATGGTGGTCTGTAATGAGGTCTGGTGCCCTCTTCTGGCCTTCAGGCGTACACACAGACAGAATATTGTATACATAATAAATATATATATATATAAAAAGATGCCATTGGGTGTCAAGTTGACAAAGGGTGGACTTGCAATGGCTAACCTTGGCTGTCAATGTGACTACATCCAGAATCCACTAAAACCCAAGCAGCTGGGCATGTCTGGGAGGGATTTTCTTGATTGGATCATTCAAAGTGAGAAGACCCACCCTAAATCTGGGCCCTGCACCTTCGGGTAGCCCCTCACATAAAAGGCCATGGAAGAAGGGAGCTTTCGCTTTTCGTCTGCTTGCCCTCACTGGCACCGGCAAGTTCATTTATCCTACCACTGATGCATTCCTTTGAACCTACTTCACCATGAAGACCAAAGACCAGCAGCTCTCTAGGAATTCCGTGGGACTCCAGTGCCAGATCTGCTGAGACATTCAGAACTACTAGATTCTTGGCATTTTTGTCGGGAGACAGCCATTATTGGACGATGCAGACCACAACCAATAAATTCCATATATTTCATTCATATGTACATTCATTATATATATTTATTATATATAGTGAATAATATTTTATTCATCCTATCAGTTATGACTAATACAGAGTAATGAAAAAGAGTCTCCCTGTGGATCACACAAATACAAAGAGGATAATGAAAGGCTAAAAATAACTTTATGCTGAGGAATTTGATAATGTGGGCAAAATGGCCAATTCAAAAGATAAAATTTACCAAGGCTGACAGAAGCTGACAGAAAATATGACTGTTTCAATAATGTCTTATAAATGAGTCCTAGGGCCAGTGTG
Organism: Ellobius talpinus; assembly: GCA_001685095.1. Taxonomy (NCBI): domain Eukaryota; kingdom Metazoa; phylum Chordata; class Mammalia; order Rodentia; family Cricetidae; genus Ellobius; species Ellobius talpinus. Next base: position 2,672 of record LOJH01025736.1, read on the forward strand.
ATGGCTCTGTGGGTGAAGGCACTGGCCACCAAGCCTGAAGACTGGTGGAAGGAGAGAACTGATTCTTCCAAGGTGTCCTCAGACTCCACCGATGTGCTGAGCACACACGTGTGTACAATTAGTAATAATAAATAAATTTAAATATAGCCTATAACTGAAGAGAAATTTTTTGCCATAGTGAAAATTCAGGTACAGAGAGCTCACCAGTGAGTTCTTCAAACATTTTGAAAAGAATTAGTACCTGTATTCTAGAATTCTTCAAGAATATCAAAACCTCTTAGACATTTTCAAAATATTAAAATAATGCAATGTGGTTTAAAAACTGGGTTAAGCATTATGAGAAAGTAACTCCCCCTTTCCTCCTCTCTCAGACATTTCCAAAATGTCTTAACCAAGTGTTAGGAAATCGGAGAGTGTGTAGTCCAGCCTATGCATGTGGGGCTGGTCTGCAATTTAGAAGCCAAACCGTTCACCTCAAGAACAAAGGGAAAAGGAAAATCCTGCAGGCATCTCCAGTGCTGAGAGGCACCTGAGAAATCCAACTTTGGCTCCTGATGAGAACACTTTCCTATTAGCTCCCAGACCAGACACTTACCTTGGTAAAGAATAGCTCTAAAATACACACAATGTCAAAGGCAGAACACGGAAAACTCCCCTTCAGCTTGGGGACAGAGTCTAGAGTAGCCTGTTAGCAGTTTTATACACTAACTTGAGGTCTATGGGTTGGGGGTGGGGGAGCAGTGAACAGGAAACAAGTAATGAAATTGTCATTTGGAGACCGTAAGATCATCCTTGTACAGAATTTCCACAAGTTTGGCATATTTGTATGAACCGACAAGAAATACATAGAAAATAAACATTTACAATGGGGATTAAAACTCACATACTTAAAATTTATTAGAGCTAGGCGATAATGGAACAAACCTTTAATCCTAGCACTTGGGAGGCAGAGGCAGGTGGATCTCTGTGAGTTTGAGGCCAGCCTGGTGTCTACAGAGCTAGTTCCAGCCCAAAAAGGACTATGCAGAGAAACCCTGTCTCAAAAAACAACAAAAATTATAAATTAGAAAAGTATATGATATTACTGAGAAAACACTATAGAATCAAATAAACAGAAGCGCACGCATTGCTATGTGAGAAGTGTATTATTAGCACTGCCAGATGAATGCACGCTTCCCGGAATTCCTAACCAAAACCCAAGAGGACTGTTGGTCTACTGGCCTCCAGAAATTGTCAAAACTTTCTAAAATTAACGTGGAACTATGAAGGTCTAGAAGAGCCAAGGTGCCCTAGAAGGACAGCATGAGTGGAAAAACTATTATTCTAAAGCTACTGATAATAAAACCTGAGCACTGTGGGTTCCAGGACAGGGCATCCGACGGAAGAGGGAGGAGTCTAAAAGTAACCCTGCATATCTCTCAACACATGACCTTCAAGAACAGTGACCCCATGACTCATAGGAAAGGTGGATGGAGGAAAAAGGCACTTCTTGACACTACACGCAAAAGCCAACTCTGGGTGGCTTGCCCTTAGATACAAACCCCTTGAGGACCTTGGACCAAACCACCCTTAAATACAAAACAGAAAAGCAAACGAACCACAAAAGAAAGAGTGGAGTAAAATCAACTCTGAGAACTTCTTCCCCACAAAAGTGAGTGGGGCCATGGGAGTCATTAATCTGTAAGGCAAGCACATGAAAGCCACAGGGGAACCACGCTAAGATAAAATGATGGAAAATACTGCTGTTAGCAATGATGGTTGAGAACTTGGGTTTCCACAAATTCCTTGCGGGAGGATAAACTGATAGAATCATTTTGGGAAGCTGGTAGCTACTACTAGTCCTGAGCATGAATACAACCTTACCCAGCAAATCCATCTCAGGTACATATTCAAAAGAAACTATGGTATCTGGTGTTATGGTGCACGTCTGTAGTTCCATGACTTCAAGGCTATCTTCTGCTACATATTAAGTCCAGCCTTGGCTATAAGAGACTATCTCAAACAAACAAAGACCCCATCAAACAGCAGCAACAAAAAGAAACGTGCATGTTTATCAAACTCAAGTGTTACAGTATACACAGGAACACTGCCATAGACAAAAGATGAAAGTGACCTGGGATATCGTTCAGTTGGTAAAATGCTTGCCATGTAAGCATGAAGACTGAGTTCTATACTCAGCACCTATGAAAAGCTGAGCACTATGGTGAGTGCCTATCAGCCCAGCACTGGGGAGGTGGAGACAGGAACATCCCTGGGGCTTTCTGGCAGACTGGTTAGCTCCAGGTTCAGCAAGCAATTCTGTCTCCAAAACTAAAGCGGAGAGGAACTGAGAAAGACACCTGACATTGCCCTCTGGGCTCCATACACATGTACACACACAGACATACATACACACACAGACACACAGACCACACACACACACACACACACACACACACACAGAGAGAGAGAGAAAATAGAAGCTACCCAAATGCCTCTGTTAATGAAATGGTTAAAGAATATTTGATATTGCCACACAGTGGAATATCATACAGATCTACAGCTAATCCCAACATCAAAACTACAGATGGATCTCTCAAATAAGTTTAGCATCAAAGCAGACAAAATATGAACGAACCCTATTAACATGAAATATAAAAATGATCTGCATTGTCCCAAGTCAGGAGACTGCCACCAGGAGGCTGGGGGCTAAAGGAAATTCAGTGGTCATTTGAGCCGGTAGAAGTTATTTATGTGTGTCGGTTGCCTTCAAGGGCATGGAGTTCTGCTCGCCCCTGTCTCTGAGTCTGGTCCCCTGCCTATCCTCGTTAGCGTTCTTCTCCATTAAATTAGCTGGACAGAATGCAATTTCTGCGTATGTAATTGTTCGCTTTCCTTTCAATATGCACATTTACAACTATATTTTATTGAGGCTCTGCAAATACCTGCATCTGCTGACTTATTTCTGAGCCTTTCTCCAGGTAACTCCCAGCTTTCTGACAGTTTTTCTGGCACAGATTCTATGCTCTTCCTCATGACCATTCTATGTTATTTACAGTGATGTGCTGCCTCCTCCTATTCTACCGTCATCAGATAAAGGAGAAGAGGAAACATCACTCAAAACAGAAATGGTAAATTTTCTTTCCACTGGGGTAGAATTGGAGGCCACTGCATTTCTGGCGTAACAAGGTTCGCTGGGGCTAAGGATGGAGCTCAGCTGGTAGAGTCTTAGCTAGCAAACATGAAGCCCTTCTGTGATCTCAGCACTCGAGAGGTAGAAGCAGGAGGACCAGAAGTTCAACATCATCTTTGCTGAGTTCGAGGCCAGGTTGGGAATACACAAGACCCTGTCTCAAACAAACAAGCAAACAAACAACAAAAATAACAAAAAGCCTAATTCACTGAGAATAGGAGTTGATGTGTGCTGTAATCCCTAGCACACGTGAGGATGGAACCGGAGGATATCAAGTGTAAAGCCAGATTCCGTCTCAATAACAAACACAAAAGATTTCAATGGTGCCTTGGGATCTCTCGTGTGTCATCAGATTATATAGCTTGATACCACTAAATATTAAGCTTATTAAGTACTATTGTTTACTCTCACTTCATATTCACCAAACATATTCATGTCTACAACTTCAGCTTCTCCAGGCTCTCTTTCAGGCATGGAGTTCTGATCCATGGAACACCTACTTTAAATTAATAGGCAGATATTGTTTTGGTTTCTATTTTTACATCATTTTCCATGTATGAAAGATGCCAAAAAGATCAAGCTTCTAGATTTTCAGGTGGAGCTATGGTGCTGCGCCTGCTTTGGCCCCACCTGGACCACCCTGGGACACTCACTGATTCAGCCCAGCCAAGAAGTCAAGTTCTCTGTGACTTGCCCAGCAAACAGCCGGCCAGTCATTTTAACACATATTATTGAGTACATGGAGGATTTTCTTTGGAGGCAAATGTGGACAACTGCCACAGGAAGAGTGTTCTCATCACCCTCCTTTTTCCACAAAGCGGGAATGTCAGTGGGCATGCTACGGTAGTAGCTGCCAAGGAAAGCCACACCTTCTCCTACCACGACTGTCTACCACAATATAGGAAGCAAAGAGCGGCATGTCAAAACTGTTCTCCGAAGTGATTCTTGCTTTGTTTGCTTTTCTTTTTCTTTTTCTATATACCCGTTGGGTATTTTCCACGGAACACTGACACAGCCCATCTTCACTCCTAACTAAAGGTCTCCACCAAAGAAGTCACCTTTGTCAGTGCCCAGGGGCTCTGAGAAGCCTGGGTGCGGACGGCAGCTGTCCTCTGCGCCTGCAGAGAGCAAGGCCCGCTGAGCAAACCAGTGCCTATGCGCTCTGGCAGAGCCGAGCTGGGGAGCCACATCAATGCCATAAACACTGTGGTGAACCACCTCTCCAGCTCTGTTTATTTTTGTACATAAACCTGGCCATTAGGTTCAACAAACGTTTATTAAACATCTGTGCTATATTGAACCATAGCTGAGGCCAAGGGCAATGAGAGGAAATGCTCGTTTACAGCTTTTCAAATCCCAAAGCCCTGTTCAGCTATCTCACCCGAGGCAGCCTTGCAAAAATCAAACGCAGGGCCAGTGTATCACACAGCTGCATGGCCAGAACCTGAAGGCTGAGCTCTGAAGATCACAGAGCCAAGAAACAGCACTTGGGACCCAAATCCAGGGATTTCATTCTTTAGTGGTCATTTTAACCATACCACCCTATTGTTAGACGCTGCTATTTGGCACTGACTACAGGGTGTTTTCTGACCCAGGGTGCATGCAGTGAGAGACACGTCTTCCTTGGCTTATAATTCTTTGTTAATGTCACAGAGACAAGGAATCTTGAGGTTATTTAATTCCTTTTGTTATAATTTGTTCGAAATGGGATCACATGTAGCCCAGGCTAACCTCAAACTTGCCACGTAGCTGAGGCTAGTTTTGAACCACAGACCCTCTTGTGTCTGTCTCCCAAGAATTGGGATTACAGGCGTGTATCACTATGCCCTGCATCATCACTTAGTTCCGGAATATTTTTTTACCCTTGATTTCATAATAGTTTCTCCCAAATTATATTTTTACTTACATATACTTCCTTTTGTTGAGTGAGATATTTTGTCAACAAAACAAGTAAGAACTAAAGTCCTGCATTATTCTGGGGCACTTCAGCTCTTGGTCACAGAGCTGCATTCTCTATACTGCATCATTGCCGATATTTATTTCTAATCTCACTACAGATTCCTAGAAGAGAGCAACCACATTATAGTTCTGGGAGTGGGGCCAAGACTAACAATATTTGCTGAATGGAATTTAAATCATGGTTGGCCCTGCTACTCCCTAAATGGGAAACATTAGCACTAATGGTTAAGCTTGAAACTCGAGTAAGAAAGACCAGGGTAAAAGAGGAGGTATGTACCTCTCTGATCTTGGGTCAGTTCACCCCGTAGCTCCTGTTAGAAAATGGGGGTTTTAAGAGCCACTGCCTAGGGTCCTTGTAGCAGTTCAGGGAGCAGCGCAGAACAGTGTGAATGAAGTATTGTCTAGACCGTGTGCACTCGCTATGGCCACTTCCTGTGGTCTTTCCAGAAGCCCTTCTCCTAGGGAATGTGATGTTACATTTCATTACTACAAACTCAAAGGTCAGAGTTCCACAGCCAATTATCCATGGAGCATCGACCACAAAGGCCTGATTGCTGAAAATAACTGGCGGAGCATTGTGGTCATGCTGGCTGTGGAACAGCGAGGTCTCTCTTCTCGCTCAATGCTATCTTATTTCACTTGTGGTAATGCGAGCTGGTGAATGGTGTTTGCTTCAAATTAGATGTTACTTTAAATAATCACACCTGCCTTTATAAAGCCATGATAATTAATGCTATAGGAAATCCTCAAACCTGGGAGCTTTAAATGTTACCAGTGTGTATCAGAATGAAAACAATGACTCCAGATTTGAGGATATAACAGCATTTAGGAATTCAATGAGATGATCCCTCCAAGCTAGTGATGAGCAAAATGAAAATTACCCCCCTGCCATTAATGCCTCAGACCCTAGATAATCATAATACTTCCGGACATTGTTTTAGTACACTGAGTTTTTTAAAAATGTAAAGTTTCTTTTTCCTTGTTTTTGGTGTCTGCATGTTGTATTTTTGTGCATGTTCTTACAGTGTGTTTACCCATGCATACATTTGTGGAGACCAGAGGTGGATACTAAATGTCTCCTCAGTAGCTCTCTACCTTATTTTTTGAGACTGGCTCTCTGACTGAGTCCAAAGCTTGCAGTTCCCCTAGACTGGGTGGTCAGTGAACCCCCTGGGACCCACTATGTTTGGGGAGCGCTGGAGTGACAGGCATGTGGCTCTAGTTCTGTATGAGGTTGTGCACATTTGAACTTATGTCCTCACACCTGAGCCGTGAACATTTTATCCACTGAGCCAGCCCTACAAGTTTTTAGAAGAAAATTCTTGCTGGTGTATTTCATCCCTAAGGCTGAATTTGGAAAATGAAAGAAAAAGGGCAAAGAAAAAGGGCATAGTGATGCACGCCTATAAACTTAGCAACTGGACAGTTTGGGTTGCATATCAACAAAAGAAGAAGGAAGAGAAGGAGCAGTAGGAAGAGGAAGGGGAGTAGCAGGAGAAGGAAAAGGGGAGGAGCAAGAGGAAGGGGAGGAGCAGGAGAATGAAAAGGGGAGGAGCAAGAGGAAAGGGAGGAGCAGGAGGAAAGGGGAAAGGAGGAGCAGGAGGAAGAAAAGGAAGGGGAGGGGAGCAGGAGGAGGAAAGGGGGAGGGGAGCAGGAGGAAGAAAGAGGGGAGGAGAAGTCTATTTCTATCAATGCATAATTGTGGCAAAGAAGAAAATCATGTTACAGACTTCAGGTTTCTCACTCCAGAAGATTTATTCTTTGAGCAGAAACCTTAATTTACCAGCGAGATTATGAATGGCATTCTCTGATTCGCCTCCTCTACCTTCTAATCCTTCACGGGATTCACAGTAATTTCATGATTAGGGAAAAGGTCCTTAATTATTATTATTATTTTCATTTTTTATTGGAAAACAAATGGTGGCTTGGGGGCAGGGGAGCATGTGACCCTCCCAAAGGCTGGGTGACAGATGTGCCATGGGAGGCGGCTCATAACTTTTTGCAGTGAAATTCAACCAAGGATGCTATGTCCCGACCTGGACCTGGGAATTCAGACTAATGATCAGAATCTGCATCCACTGTGTGCTTGGCTTCCATCATACTGGTGTGCCTGTCAGGGCATTTATATAGCACTATAATTATCACACTAGTGTGCCTGGCACACTGTAGGTGCTTAGTGTGTATCTGTCAAATAAACAACTGTAGTGCCAACAGAGGTGACAGCTGTTGCCCTCCCCCAAGACAGGGGCTGCTTCACTGCCTGCTTGAGAAGCATGGGGGGGTTTGAAGTGGGTGATTAACTGCGAATTAGCACTAACCAGAAAGTCTAGCCAGCAAGAACATTCTGTTGTATTTTTCTCATCATAAAAGAATTGTAGAATAATGGAACATGCAGATAAGTAAAATTGCATTTTAAGAACCACTGATGATGTAGGAATATAACTTGTTTACATAATCTACAATCCATATACATACCTACATATATTTATTTTAACAAGACTCAGAATTGTACCATTTTGTAATTTTGATGTCAGCAAATATTATCCTTTTATTATTCCACATTATCTTAAATAGCAATAAAGCAGGGCTTCTTAACCTTTTCCACTGGTGACCCATTTTTGCCCTATACATTTTTACAAAATGACAGATATAGGTATGTATGTGTGTATTAAGATAGGTATACAAACTGAAAACATGCTGAAATAAATTTTTTATTTTAAAATAATTTTTAGTGGGGGCTTGAGAGATGGCTCAGAGGTTAAGAGCACTGTCTGCTCTTTCAGAGGTCCTGAGTTNTCAATTCCCAGCAACCACATGGTGGCTCACAACCATCTATGATAAAATCTGGTGTCCTCTTCTGGTGTGCTGGCATACATGCAGGCAAAATGCTGTATACATAATAAATAAATCTTTAAAAAATAATTTTTAGTGTATATTTTTACTCTTTATTTATTTATTAAATAATAATTTATTATTATTGGAGATGAAAGCAAACTTTCATTGCATTAAGATGAATGTGGTTTATTTTTACAGAAAGCATTAAATCCTGGGGCTAGAGGGATGGCTCACTGGTAAAGACTATGTGATGCTCTTGCAGAGGACCAGAAATCAATGGTCAGTTCCCAGTATTCAGGTTGGATGGCTCACAACTGCCTGTAACTCTATAACCAGGAGATCCAGTGCCCTCTTCTGGCCTCCAAGGGTACTTGCTCTCTCACATACATGTACTTGAATGCGTGTGCGCACACACACACAAATGCACGCGCATGTGTACTTTAAAAAAATAAATGAATCTTCAAATCATGGCAAGTATTTGATGTTGAAGGACACAGCATTGTCAATGCTTTTTTCTGAGTTGACTGATATTTTGATTTTATAATCACCAATGATGATAACTTCGTAGCACATAAATACGTAACACAAAATGGCAAAAGTATGTTTAGGCTATTTCAGAAATTGTATCCTACTCCTAAGTCAATTTTTGCTTAATAATTTTTTTAATAAAACACTAGTCAGCAGTTCAAACAATAATATTTAAAGACAAACAAACACAACATAATCCAAAAATATTAACTCAATTATCTTTAAGCTGAAGAACAATGGTAGAAGAATATTAAATGTTTTCATTTTCCATAATTAGACCATTATATTTCTATAGAAGCAGAAAACCTTGTAGAAACACTGCAATTCATAGCATAATATAGTCCTTAGTCTCAGCTGAGGTATCTTGGGCAGCATTCATCAGTGCTGCATGGCATGTATGCGTGTTGTATGTTCAGAACCAAGGCTGCAGTGATGTCACATGATACAACACAGGAAAGCACTGGCAGATAACCGTCAGATTCACTATGTTTAATTCTGAATTAACTTTTGGTTGTTAAATGTTCAGAAACTCTTACTGTTGCCATTTTTTCCAATCCTGACATTCAGTTACTCACCCTCAGTAACAACCCACAATTTAAGAGACAATAAATACAGTGTGACACCAGATTTATGCATGCTAATTTGTTTACCCACATGCCTGCCACATTAGAAAAGATGCTGCAATGAGCATGTGCTATGCAACCAGAGCTGAATACCTAAGCCAAGTCTGGTGATGCACCTGTACCCCAACACTCAGAAGGCTGAGGCAGGAGGATCTGGGGTTGGAGGCCTGTGTGGGCTACATAGTGAGATCCCCACCAGCATGAGCTATGTACCTAGACTTTGTTTCAAAAAAAAGAGGGAATAAAAACCTTCAATTAACTCACCAAATAAATAATTAAAAAATTGAATACTTGATAAAGCAATCTGTCATTTGTAAAGGACCATACTTATGTGGCTTTTGTGGAAGAAGCCAGAGACAGACACCAACCCCTTCAGAGCCCAAGAAGGCTGTGTGCTCAGTGCAATAATCACCCACATGAAAAATTATGCCTGAACCTGTCCCAGTTAGTCAGTACCTGCTGTTTACCCAGTCAGTGTCCCCGGCTTGAGCAACGGAGGTCACACTGGATAAAGTTTGGAAGTTTGAAGAGCCTTTAGAGGAAAGCACTTGTCACAATCAAGTACTAATCGTTGGGGATTTGGGGTAAGTTATGGGGATGCTGCTGAAGACTCGATCTTAGAGTTCTGAACCTCATAGTACTATTAGAGGTCTATCGTCACACAGGGGTCTAATACTTTTAGAGTTCAAGACTCTGGAAAAATGGGATTGTACCCTCTCATCTTTATTGTTCAAGTAGAGCTAAGTCAGGGATTTCTACAGGCTGGTTCCAGTGCCACTCAAACCTTGAATGGAGTGAGTGAGTGAGGTCATACACAGAAGGCTACCAACTGTAGGATCCCATTTATGGACTTAGCCAGAAAAGGTAACTCCCTAGAGATGGAAAGTGAGACAGTGCTTGAAAGGGCAGGGAGGGTATAGCAGCTAGCAGCTACTTTTCTTGTTACGAAAAATCCCTCCCAGGAAGTACTTAAGGGAGGGTCTTTGGCTTACAGTTCAAGGCTTCACACAGTCCATCGTGTTGGGGAAGCACCTGGCAGGACTGTGAGGTGTCTGTTCATACTACAGCAAAAGTCAGGAAGCAGACAGTGGCAGGCAGGGGGGTCCAGGCTGTGAAAGCACCAGGTCCTTCAGCTAAGCCCTACAGCCAGGTCTGTACCCAGCAGGGAACTGGCTGGTCAAACACGTGAGCCCTGGGGAAACATTTCACATTTAAACTTCAACAGCAAGGACCGGGTAGGACTATTTAATGGGTATTGCCTCAGACAGTGATGCTCGGTGTGTATTACTGTAAAAATACTGAAATATGAACTTACAATTTAGTTTAGGACAAGCTAAATTGTATGTTAAAATGTCTAAAATGGTGACTTTTCTCTCCATTGATTAACAACAACATGGAATGAGGATGAAGCCGAGTGCATGGATACTGCTTCAGGGGTGTCCATCCTGGGCTCTCCCTGGGGAGGGGAACCATTTCCAGTCAACTGGAGGCTGTTTCCAGAAGAGCAAACTGTAGATTGACACATGCCTCCTGGAATCCATTGTAGTTCGAATTCTAAGTGGTCAGCTATCAGGAAGTGAAAGCTGAAGGATCAGAAAAGCAGAGCAGCCAGCCACTAGGTTCTTACCTCTACCAACACTCAAAGCAAATGGGCCATCCTATCCTCAGAGTGCATCCTCAGACTGCATCTCAGACTGCATGGCTCCTCAGACTGCATTGAGCTCCTGTCTCCCCACTGTCCTACATTCCTGTTTCTTCCGAGCCATATCGCTCCTGTCTCCTCCTCCCTAGTACTGGGATTAAAGGCATGGGATCCCAAGTGCTGGGATCACCTTTGTGTCAGCTCAGTTTCTCTTTTAGACTGACCAATTTCATGTAGCCCAGGGTGGCCTTGAACTAACAGAACTCAATCTGTCACCCCTGAGTCTTGGGATTAAAGGTGTGTGCCACCACTGCCTGGCCTCTAATGGCTCAACTCTGCACTCTGATCTTCAGGCAAACTTTATTTGTTAAAACACAAACAAAATATCACTACAACCCATCAACCCATACATGAACTGAGCTGGAGTTTGAGTCTGTCCTGAATATAATCTCCAATAGTGAGGGACGCGGGGCAGAGTGCTGCCTCCCTTGCAGATGTTGGGCAACTTACACCAACCAGCAGGGGCCAGTCAAGACCAGAAAAGTCTGCAAAAGGTGGGGGCACTTCTGGGGCTGGTGAGCAAAACCATGCGTTTCCTACAGGTAGATGCTTGAGTAAAACCTCTATAATAGCAGAGAAGCAGAGGTTAGGGATAAAAAGGGTATTAGAGAAGCTGGCTGGCCAGCTGAGGGCAAGGGCAGGGCTTGGAGCCAGTTCTGGCAGATGAGCTGGCTCTCCCCAAGACCTCTCTTGGGGGAATGGGGGACAGGCGCGGTTCTTATTTCTAATGCAGTCAATTATAACAGGCTTGACCATGGGGGAAACTGATTTCCAAAACGACTCCACCTGTCCCAGAAAGGGGCCACCCGTGGACAGGGAGCCAGATAAGAAGTAGCCAAGGCAAACAGCAGTCCTATCTCTGTAGCTATGGAAGTAGTTGGCTCCCACCATGGCAAAACTGCAAACTGATCATGGAAGCATGAAAACTGAGCGCACAGACTAAGTAATGGCCAGCAGACCCCAGCAGGGTCCAAGGCCAGCAGCACCTGCAAGGCCCACAGCACCAACAGCTGTCAGGGCGAACTGCCAACAGTCAAGGTCAACAGTGCACAAAGATGAACGGGGGCTTCATAGCTGAACCACTGCCCCCGGGAGAGCATCAGAGGAGCGGCGTGTGGTCAGCTCCCTTGTTGGGCAAGGGACAAGCACAGAGTGTGGGTCCCCATTGGCTCAACTTGTGAAACGCTCAGAGAATGAACCAATCACAACAGAAATGCCTTCCGTCTTCCTTTCATTTCAGCCATCCTATAGAAAGGCCCTGGACAAACAGTTCAGTGGGTTTCCCCCTCTCTTGGATCCTCTCCTGAGCTCTGCTTTCGGCCATGGAGTTTAATCGTCTTCTTTAAGCTGTATCTCTATAATAAAATGTTCCCTTCCATGCACGCCTTTCTTGTCTGTGAATTTCTTTCCCAAGTTTGTGGGACAAGGACCCAAAGCGGAGCCTCTGACTCATGAAGTTCTGTGTGACCCTTAGTGTCCAGTGCTCTCACCTAATATGAGAACCCTCGCTCTCAGAAACACCCCCTTTCCCGTTCTGCTATTATGAGTGCTACCTGGTAATGAGGACTCTATGAGCAAAAGAACAGAGTGCCACAGGTGTGTTAGTGAATGTGCGTGTAAACACACACATACACGCGTGTGCACACATGAGAGAGAGAGACCCACACACGCAAACAGACACATGAGAGAATGAGAAAGAGAGGCAGAGACAGAGAGACAGAGACAAGGAGGGAATGGGGAGAGAGAGAGATTTCACTGGATCACAGAAAATGTGCTAGAATCAAAGGGAGTGAAGGCGAGGACATGAAAACCCCATACAGGAGAGAAAGCCCTCCTGAATGGCAGTTATTAGTAAAGATGACTAACTGCAATAGCTAATCTTGCTTGTCAACTTCACTGGATCTGGAACAAACTAAAAGGCAAGCTTGCTGGGCAAACCTGTGAGGAATTTTCTCGATCAGGTTTCTGAGATGAGAAGACCCAGCCTGAATGTGGGCAGCACCTCCACACAGCAGCTCAGATAGAAGAGATCTGGAGGCCCAAAGGCTTTGCTTTTTGCCTGCTGGCCCTTGCTCTTGCTGGCAAGGTCATCTACCCCACTACTGCCACTACCACTGTCATGTTTCGGTTGCTAATACCAGAATGCAACTTCTTCAGGCTTCCAACATGGGCTGAAGAACCCACCCAACAGTGGAACAGGGAATCCTCTAAGATTACAGCCCAGGCTGGGACTGCTGAGACATCCAGCCTCATAGACAGCACAGCTACCAGGTTCTATGTCTCCCCAGTGTGAAGACTGCCAGTGATGGTCTACCTAGACAGCAGTATAAGGCACGGTAGTGAATCTCCTTTTAATATATATATTCATTGTATTGGTTCCAGAGAAGTCTGATAGACTCCTGCCATAATAATTTCTTGCTTTTGATCTCTAATTCTTTAAGATTTTTAACATAACCTGAGAAATTGGAAACCACAGAGTTTGAAGAACCTGGGACCTCGTCTCAACCACCACCTCCAGCCAGGAGAGGCTTCCGAAGCCAGAAAGACGCTCCACGATCACACCCATCTCAGCACACTAGATTCAAAATCAAGCCACGTGTCAAAGGCACTTCCTACTATCCACTGGAGTCATTCTCAAATGGTCAGAAACACCAGCAGATAATACTGCGTGGACAAGACCAGAAGAACGCCCGTCTGTCCTATTTTAAGGCGCCGAGATGGCACCCGGCCATCTGTCTTGGTACTCATTCCAAGTTGGAGGAAGAAACTTCTCTGTTCTGTTCAATTTAAACTCCTCAAGACCATTTGAACACATTCAATTTTCAAACAGTTTGGAGTGCAGCTATTTATCATTGGGTTATCGGGCAGTGTCATGCTGCGGGGTTGAGGTGGACATTGAGTGAGATGTTGTGTGCAAACACAGCTCGGTCTGGCACAGAAGAGCAGGCGTGACGCCTTCGCTGGGTGCATTAGGACTAGGTCAGTCACAAGGGACACAGGCACAGTGCAGAACAGTTTACGCCAAACAAAGGGGGACCAGTAGAGAATACAGTTAAACAAGAAAGGAGAGCACTAGGAGACTTTCAAGTGTTTCTCAGGCTCCTCTGTTTCTCCCTCTGCTTTCAGACAAGCTTTATGAAGTGTAAAGGGTAAGAAGGAGGAGACAGACTATCGCCATCTAGAATGGGCTCCAGATTTTACCTACACCAACCAAGTGTCACACAGCATGACCATGACAGAGGAGACCGTGGTCTTCATAGAATGCTCCTTAGAGTGGAGGGGGGTGCTATGTTTTGGATATGATTTGTGTCTGTATCCCATCCCCCCCCCAAATTCATTCAATAGAAGCCTGACCATGTGTGGCAATGTAAGAGTGCTGGGACTTTTAGGGGGTGGGGCCTAATGCCAAGTCATTAATTCATGGAGGCTCACCCTTGGAAGGGATTGAAGCAGGTTTCAAGGGACCACAGATGCTAAAGATGTTATAAAAACACCAAACTTGACTCCTGAACCTCTCTGGCACGCTGCTCCACTTCCTCTCTCACCTTGCTACCTTTCCATCCACCACGCTGTGAGCGCCATGGGAGCCCATGCAGAGGCAGAACTGACCTAGGGCATGAGCCTCTGTAACTGTGAGCCCAGTTACATTTCTTTGGAGAAGAAAATCCATTTTTTGGTATTCTGTTAGAGCAACAGAAAATGGACTAATATGGTGGGGATCTATTAGAAGATAAAGATTAAAGAATGCCTGAAAAATAAAAATGTTACCTTCCACAAAATAAGGCCACACCTTTTGCCATCGTTCAAGTCAGCTTTCTCGTTTCCATGCTAGTAAATACGCCCCTTTCACAATTCTCTTGTTTCTGACATATGTGGGTGGCTCAAAGATCAGGTTGCAAACAGCCTTGCCTAGGAGTCTGGGTGCAACTACTTTACTCTGTGTAGTGATGACATGATACTTCTGCCAGTTGCCTCCAACTACAATGTAACTTCAGCTATTTTTAAAAAACATCCAATTTAGATCATTCTGTGCTAAGCACAGGCTATTTCCTTCCAATAGGATGTTAGCAAACTACTGCAAAACCTGGTCACTTATTGGCACTCCTTTGATGACCTGATTCCACTTCTAGGTTACATTCAACTTTGTGACCATGAAGGCTTCAAACCCAAGTTTCTTTGAGAAGCCAGGGGGTGAGGTCTAACAGAAAAGCTTAACCTATTTCTCTGGGGGCGTGAAGAATGCACTCTTGGAGCGCACTAGGCTGGGCGCCTGTGGTAAAGTTGATTTTCAATGAAAGAGAAAACAGCATGAACCAAGTTGCTCTCGCTTGGACACACTTGGATACACATTGCTACTCCAGAACCAGTTCATACACAGGTTAACACAACACACTTGTACGGGCCCACCAGATCCATGCCAAAAACTCACTTGGGGAGTTTCCACTAAATTTAAGGTTGCCTGGTGTGGGGTGTGGGGATGGTGAGGTAATCATTTAGTTTTAAGGAGTATTAGCAGTCATACGCTCTGCCCCGACTGCCTCCCAAATTTTGTTCCCTATCCCTTCTACTGTAGTTGGCATGTTTTGTAGGGACAGTAATATATTTATTTTAATCCGTGTACAGCGGCCAAATGGATCATTTGGCTCAGTCAAATCCCGTCGTTTAAGCCTTAAACAAAAATGGATTTTTAATCGAAAAGCTCACCAGCCTCAAGCTCTACCTCATTTTCACATGGCCTTGTCCAGCTTTCGCCTTCCCAGCATGCTAGCTCAGTCTACTGGAGCCTGGTGGCTGCAGGGCCTCTAGGGGACAAGTCCTTCTGCGTAGCCACCCCTACCGGAATAATCCTAGTCCTCGCAGCTGCCAGCAGGACTCTGGATTTTTGTTTATTTTTTTTTAAAGGCTAATGCCCTTATCTTTGCATTCCAGCCGGAAGGTCTCTTGAGCCTTCTTTCCCGCTCCCTTGCTTCTAGAATTGGGCCCGGTGCCTCGGGCTGCCTTCTCCGAGTTAGGAAAGGGCTCGAACTTTCCCTGGGTACCGAGGGGCGTCCCGGCGGCGCCTTGGCATCCCCCCAGTCCGCCCCTCCCCTCAAAACCCCGGTAGCGCCGGAGGGAACGCGCTGCGGCCCTCGCTCCTGTCCTCC
>LOJH01025737.1:0-18634 GCA_001685095.1 Ellobius talpinus
TTAACCAATGAAAGTAACACATAGACAGATGACCCTCCTCCATCAGCCCACTTTATATATGACTTAGGGGAAAGAAGGGCATTTACTTCACAGATATGAAACTATCAGATGGAGGTGCTCTGCAAGTACCCAAGCTACTGACCCCTGTGAGTTCCCTCCTGCCAACATGCTAGGACAATGGCCATGCTTGATCTGCGTGTGGTTGTGAGGATGGAAGGGGAAAAGGAATGCATTCTGGGTATCGTGTGTAGAGAATCGAGCCAAACCTTCTGCTTTGGGCTAGACAGGGTTTGGGTCAAGGGTTCGCTGCTTCCTGGCTTTGTGACCTCAGATGTATTAGTCGAATTTCCCATGCCTGCTACAGCATTGCTGAAGTGGGAACGATACCACTCTCTTGGGATTTGGGGAGAGAGTAAACTTGGTGGTACTTTTTATGTGCCTGGTTCAATGCCGGTGCTTGAAGAGTGTTAGTTTCCTTCCCTTTCAGTTGATAAACACTTCTTTTGAAGGTTGCATGCAAAAACATTAAATATCCATTAACTACATTACTCAAGAAAAGTGAATCTTGAAAAGGCATCTTACTTCAGATCTTTTGATGCAGCAAAAATCACTTCCATTTGCCTTTCTTGCAAATCTGTATTTTATGTGTGGCCCTCGGTTTATTTATGATGTTTGTGGGCAATTCTCAGCACTGTGAGACTTGGCTGAACATAAACTCTCAGGTTTTATGGAAACATTAGGTATTGATGGTGTGATTTGAAGCTCGGGTTACTGAGGCCTAGAACTGTTCTGGAGGTATCACCTGTGAGTGGCCTCTTCAGAGGTGGATAGAGAGCGAGGATGGACCTAAGCCTCGGTTAAGACTGTCTGATGTGGTTGGATAGCTCTCACACAGCACAATGAAAGTATGGTTTTAGCACTGGAAAGAACTCCCCCACCCATCTCCCTCAAAAACAGAGGAGAGGCTGGGAGATGGCTTAGTCGGCAGAGAGCCTGAGATGCAAGTATGAGGACCACAGCATCCACATAACGACCAGGTGGGATGGCATGTGCAATGTCTGTGTTGAGGAAGGGGAGACAGGTGGATCTCAGAGCTTGCCAGCCAGCTGGTCTAGAAAGTTGGTGAGCTCCAGGCTCAGTGAGAGATCTCGTTTCTAAGACAAGCTGGTGAGCGATAGAGAACGACAGTAAACGGTGACCTCTGGCCGCTACACACACATGCACACCTATGTGTACGTGTACCAATGCACAGTAGATCAGAATGCAGCACTGGGTTAAGTAGTCCTGTCACTCAGCGCTGATTCAAGCCATTGACAAAAACATCTGTGCACAGCCCATGCAGCTGCTGCTAAATTCTGGGGTGCCTGCGTTTATGTCAGAAACCATCGCTAGCTTTAACCTTCATAATGCTTCATATCCTTAGGGGCAAGGAGGACTAAAGACTTAAACAGAGACTGTCTTTACCCTGTCACCAAGTCAGCCTTATTTGCATACAAAATCTATTCTCCAGCTTCTTTTCATACCGCCTCTGAAGTAGGAAAAGTATTTTTGCATATTTAAGCAGTTATTTATAAAAGAACAGAAAGAAAAAAGTAAACAACAGAAATTCTATGTAACCTGCCAAGGCTAAATAAAATATTCATTGTGTGACGGTTTATAGAACAGGTCACTTATCCCAAAGCTTGAGTGATCTCATTAAGCATTCATACTGAAGAGAATAAGGACTTTCCAGTTGTCCTCCAATGTGTGACAACCACTATGTGTCTGAGCCAAGCTCAATGGGCACTGTTGAGGACACAGAAATGTGTCTCATTATTTATGCCTTGCCCTCTCTACACTGGGCAGTTCCAACTTTGCCCAGAATATGGAGTCTCAATCTCTCTAAGCAGCTCATGCCTCCGTCACCTCCTCCTTGAAGCTCCTAGGTGGAAGGTTTCTCATTACAGTTCACAGTTCTGGACTGCAGGTGCCTGGGACGCATGATATCAACTCCTCTGCACCCAGACTGAAGCAGGATGGCAGGACCAGTTCAGGAAGGACCCCCCGGAGAGGATTTATCGTCCTCTGCTCATGCTGAAGCCGGGGACGAATTTTAGGGTTATGCTGAATTGGTGCACAAACATAAACCCAGGAAGGGAGCAGCTGTGGAGCTGTAATATGTAGATTGAGGCATGGGGAGAAGAGGGGCCTGGATTAGACCTGGGTGGCGGGCATAGTTTGTGGCAGAGTGTAATCAAAGGCACGAGGGAGTGAGGGAGCAGCAGCCCATGGACTGGGGACAGTTCCATTGCAGGCCGATGAGGCTGGGTCATCCTTGTAGAGGATGTAGTGGCCATACTGGGACAGAGTATGGGATTCCAGTGGTCACTGAGGAGTCGGTTCAGGCTGATTAATAAAAGGAGGGAAGGACTGGTGAGGGGGCTCCTGGAGTAATAGGGGCTTCCTGACAATCCTGATCATCTGAGTTCCTTCAGCAGAACCTGTATGCTGGAAGGAGGGACCTGACTCCCTCAGGCTGTTCTCTGCACTCCATCTGTTCTCTGTGGTGCCTGCACACCCCTTCCCCCCAAATACAATTTCAATTTTGTAATAAAATAGTGGTAGATGTGTGTGAGGGTGAGCACCGCAATGATACCGAGGAAAGTGATGCTGTAGCCATGTACTGCATAACAGTGCAGTCAAAAAATGGGCCACGTACATGATGGTGGCCCTAGTAAACTTATTGATATCATAGTAATTTTTGTTTGTGTTGGTCCACTTTATGATGTTTATACATTGAACAGCCATGTCCCTGAATCACACGGCTGTCTTTGGTGAATCCTAACAAAGACAGTCATGGGCAGAGAATATTTCAAGGGACCACCTCATTAAATCCTTATATATAGCTATGTTACTGGGCAGTAGTGGTGCACACCTTTAATTCCAGCAGTCGAGAGGCAGAGGCAGGCTGATCTCTGTGAGTTCGAGGCCAGCCTAGTCTACAAAGAGCTAGTTCCAGGACAGGCTCCCAAGCTACAGAGAAACCCTGACTCCAAAAAGATTCCTTGTAGCAAGGGAAGGTCCCACAAGTAAATGAATTTGGCTTAGAGAGGTTGAGGTAAAGTATCTAAGATTCTGGTATTAATAACAGGCAGAACCAAGCTGATCTGACCTGGTGCCTGAGTTTTAAATTCCTTTGCTATTGGAAGAAGCTCAGTGGAAAGCACTTTAACAACACAGAAAAGGGCGAGTGAAAAAGAAGCCTATAGCCTGCCTTTCCAGAAATGACCATTTCGGATGAACGTTCTGCTAGACATCTATCTGGACACACAGCAGTATGTGTGCATTTCGTATAATTGAGGCCACCCATGCCTGTAGGTCTTATTTAAACTTATGTAAAGTTTTATATAAGTACTCCAAATCTTAGATGTTTCTCCCGCTTAAAAGTCATCTTCTGATTTTCACGGGTGTATGGTATGCCACTTGAAGCCTGTCCTTTTTTTTCTGCTGCACTGGCTCCTCGCAGGTTCTTGAGCAGTACGGCAATTTATCAGATGCTTACCTGTGCTTTCTCCTCTCTTTGCAGCATGCGCTCGACGCTGACAATGCAGGAGTCAGCCCGGTAGGAAACTCTTCCAACAGCAGCAGCCACTGGGACCTCGGAAGTGCCTTTTTCTTTGCTGGAACTGTCATCACGACCATAGGTATCCAACCATTTACTAATATCTTTTCCTCTGCAGACCATTCTGAGGAATGGGTAGACAGAATTTGTCTTCTTAAACTGTAGTACCAGATTCTCCCTACCTGGTCCAGTGAGCACAGCTGTTGTGGCTGCTTTCAGTAAAAAACCAGAGCAGGGTGGAGATTTCCAAATGAAGAGCATTTCAACGGAAGGAACCTAATGCCAAGGCAATGGGAGAAGGCACGGACTGACCAGTTGAACTCAGATTGCTCTGTTGTGCTCAGATTCCATTGTAAAGATGGCACTTCTTGGTAGAATTCATACAATGGTATGAAAACGTTCCACAAAGTTGGGTATGGGGGAACAAAACACCCTTTCCCCCTCTTTAGTTTTTTATTGTTCCAGAGAAAATAACTTCCATCTCTTTGTCTGATGGTTTCAGTGCCCACCTCTGGGGTCTTAAATATCAAGCTGGTACTGCTACCTCTAGAATTTTCAGTTTTAGGGATTGTTTTTGAGCTTCCCACTGTGCAAGTGGAAGCGTTGGTCTCCTTCTTCCTTCCCCATTCACTTCTTTGTTTCTATCTTCCTAGGATAGTTTGATTACACAAAAAGCTGGGTATTTGCCTGGAGCAGACCCTTGCACATGCTCTTTGCAGCTGACCCTCATATAAACCATCATTACTGCCTTTCTGTGACAGTGTCAGCATTATTTTATGCATTTTTTTGTTTTCTGATACTCAGGTACTGTGAATTTTTGTCTTAGCGGTTATTTTATAATAGTATATAATAACCTTGATGTTCTAGTTATTAGCCAGTATGCATAGATCCTGATTATGAGTGATGACATTTCCCTTTCCCATCTTTCTCCACCACACAATTTTAGCCGACACCATCTTTTCAGTGTTTGCCTTAACACGATTAGTGTGGCTTCTAGCATGTGATTTGTCAGCTTTAAGTGATATGTGCATAGACATGGGGCAGAGGAATTGGCTTCTGTAATCAGGGTCCCAAGACAGGTCCATTTGGCAAGCTTCCATTTTGCAATGGAAACCATGGGGTGTTTTTGGATAGTTTAGTTTGAGTTCAAAGGTTTCAGGTCCAGGGATATTGATGGTATAATTCTTAGAATGAAGCCAAAGGGCTGAAAATCCACAAGGCCAGTGGTGTAAATTCTGGTGACTACAGGTCAGAGAGGTTGGAGTTCTGATGTCAAAGAGTAAGAGAAGCAAAATGTATCTGAGTTGTATATGCTTATGTGAGAGAGACAGAGACAGAGAGAGAGATATCTTTTCTATGACTTCCCCTTTTTGTTCTATAATGACCTCAGCCAATGAATGATCCTGCCCACACTGAAGATGGATCTTCCACACTTAGTCCATCAACTCACATGACAATGCCCTGTGGAAACATCCATAAACATTTTTACAGACTCACCCAGTAATAATGCTTTACCAGTTTTCTGAGTAGTCATAATCCAGACAAGTAAACTCCTAAAAATAACCACCAACTCTCTAATCTAATTAGATGACAAGCTATTTTACATCTGCAATTCTTAAACTCATTAACACTAGCTATTGTCAGAGTTCCAAGTATCCATTATACATGTAGGTCTGCACCTAGAAGCCTTTATGACCTCCAAATCAGGTTTAGGCCATTGGAGTTCACAGACTCCCTACACCCATCAGAGAAAGCGTGTGGCCTGGACTCTCATATGCTGTGAACTTTAGCCAATCCAAGGACAATGTAGTCATCCATCAGAAAAGAATGATGTCATGTTAGAATGTATTTGACAGTCTGGTTATTAGAATGAAGAAAGGCATCATACATTTTAAGAGGATTCGTGAAAGAATTAAATTTGAGAAAGTATTGGCCATTTCAAAAGGTATACTTTGGGAAATGTTCTCAAGTGCCGGTATTGGATCCATGAGATTTTAGAGGATATTACATATAATAGATTAAAAAGCCCTATTCATTTCCTTGTATGAAATTGCTAAATCAGAGTTTTGTCTGAGGCATTGACAGGACCCGTGCTGGACTCTGAAGTATCGGTATGGCTTTCAGAAAAGCAATAATGGTATTTATTGACACTCACTTAGTGTTCTGACCACCCATCACCCATAAATTTTTTAAATTCATCTTTGTCCTAACAACAATATCTACAGTCTTCCCTTTCTACTCATGAGCCCTAGCTCTGGAGACGAATGACAATATCTATACAAAGCAATTCAGTCTGTGGCTAGAATAATCAGTTCAAAGATGGCCAATGAGAACTTCTTGGGATTTTGCTTGAACTTTAGAGGAAATGGCTTCCTCACTTCCTCCCTGGTGGCAAACCCTGAGAATGAAGAGCCAAGCCCCTGCCCCTCATTGTCTTTCCTTGGTAGGTTACTCTGTCTAGACTTGAGCTAACTCTGTTGGGGTAAGGAAATGGCTAGAGGTAAGTGGATCCTGCTCACGTCCTGTGAGCTCTGAATGGAGCTACTTGCAAAAGTACTAAGAAACATTAAATTTTCTATTTTTCTAGAGTCAGAGGGATTTCCCTTTGTTTAGATTTAAGCTAGTCTACATTGGATTTTCTATAATCTAGACATTTCTAACCAATGTACACAGACAGAA
The DNA here is from genome assembly GCA_001685095.1 of Ellobius talpinus. Classification (NCBI taxonomy): domain Eukaryota; kingdom Metazoa; phylum Chordata; class Mammalia; order Rodentia; family Cricetidae; genus Ellobius; species Ellobius talpinus. The sequence continues at coordinate 6,281 of LOJH01025737.1, forward strand.
GAGAGTTGATAGAGGGTCCATAAGTATCTGTTGACCCCATGACCAGTGACTGATTCTTTTGGCTACTGTAGCTGCCATCTTTGGGCCACATGATCTTGCTTTAAGTCTTAGGCTGAGCTGCCCTGTTAGATAAGCCCCTGGGTTCATGTGTCCTCATCTTGGCTATTTGAGAGGCTGCTACCTCTGCGGAAAGAGGCTGACCACTGTGTCTAAGCAGTTGTGCATGGGATCCCGTATTCCAAATCACAAAGATGCTGGCTACCAGCAGGCAACCACTACAAAGCAAGGATGAAAACAAAACCAAACAAAAATATAACCCACCACTCGAAGATTACAGCAGGCTGGGTTCTTGTCCTATGCAACTTTTCCCTTTCTTTCTCTTAACTAAGACATAATGAATTATATGTTGAGTACTATTTAGCTGAGTAAAATTTAATTCCAAAGTGTCATAACAAAGCCAGACAGCTAGAGAAGTTAAAATGAAATGGCTTGATGCAATGTAAGTAGGAATGAGGTGAGAAAACAAACTGCCAAAAAAGCCAAGTACTTATGGTAAGTTCATTTCAAGACTTGCAAAGAGGCTTGCAAGTAATCTCAGGGCTGGTCATTCTTCAGCTGCACCTGAGAAGTTGCCCACTCTCCAGGAGTTGGAAAAATGGAACAGTTATCCCAGGAAGCTTTATCTCATTAACTGGCAGTTCATATCCTGGTCTGCTTATTCCAGGTAATATAGTTTGCAAGCTAATATTGTTCATGCTTCCCTTATTAGCAATGTTAGAGATCTGGTGGAGTTCATTGCAAAGCCCATCTTTGATGAGCCCCTTGGGCTCACTGTCCATACTGTAGTCACATGCTGTGGAGGGATTAAGATGTTTCTACTTTTGTGACCCTCTTAACCCCACAGTGCAAACTTTTATACAGGAAGTAGGTTGTTTCCTTGGGAAAGGTCCAAAGAAAGGAAAGGTCTTTTTCTCTGTCAAAGGGCACAGAACTTTGCAGGGCTCTCCTCATGATTCTCATGAGCGGCATGAAGTTACATATGTCTTTTCTGAAAGTGACCCTATTACTCAGTATCAATATACTTCTCAAAAGAGCTTTTTGTGTGCTGATATATACAGAGATTATGCTTGTATCATTAGCCCTCTGTATCTGTGTTTTCATATCATAGAGTCCACCAATTATGGACTGAAAATATTCAAATGAAAAAATGTATGCACACTGTACTGTTTTTCCATTTCATCATCTCTTCAACAATACAGTCTAACATCAATTTACACAATATTTACATTGCATTAGCTATTGTAAGTAGTTTAGATTATATGGGAGGAAGTGTTTAGGTTTATATGCAAATATGGTGTTTATATAAGAGAATAGAATATCCTTGAACTTTGTTATCTGCACGGGCTCCTGGAACTGGTCTCCTCTGGACATCTGAGAATAGTCATCCAGCAAGGTAAATACATTTAAGAACCTGTCCAAACCAGAAAACAGACTGGTCTGGATCAAAGGTGCCTTGCAACTATTTATTTCTTCATATCTGATTCTGATATGAGAAGCCCCTCTTGCCTTTGATTATTGCCTCTGCTGGTAGACCCATAGCAACTAGCTTTTGTAAGCAGGAGAGATGATGTTCACTCCTATGTGTGGATGCTTTCACATGGACCATCATTCCCAGAAAGGCAGGAAATGATCACATTGTTACTAATGGTAAGAATCAGACCCGGAAAAGTTAATTAACTTACCCATTAGGTCACAGTAAATAAGCAGTGCAGTCTTCTGTCATTCACCTAGTGTCACCTACCAGGACTAGCAGGGCTTGGTGCAAAATGAAAACACATGTTTCATTATTAAAAAGTAATTAAGAATATCAACATGGTAGCATCAGAATATTTAAACAAGCACAGGACTATGGAAGGTCTCTTAGGGTTTACAGCTGTCGGGGAAATAATACGGGCAAGAGAAGAATGAATCTCAGTTCAATCTGATTTAGGTAGCTGGTGCTAGTCCAAGACTTCAAGAGTTTGATGCCAGATCATTTACTTTAGCCATATTTAAGCACAGAACAATTTTGGAAAGATGTTTTCTGATAACAATTAACTCAGTCCCAAGTAAGCAATAAATTTAAGACGTGTTCACCTAGAGATTCTTTGCAAAGTAGATGTTGCTTTTTTTTTCCACAAAGACAAGCACTGTTGATTCAGATATAGTGCCCAAGATTTAGGGTCAAGGGAGAAGAACTGAGGTAAACATAATGCCCGTGGGTGTCAGGATTGGCCTGACCTAAGATAACATAGAAATCACCTAGTTGTAAAGTTCAAGTGACATCACTCCTAAGGATGAGTTTTATGGAATGGAAGTCATGTTCAAGATTTAAGTTTGGAATAAGTGAAGCATAAATTGTGGGAAATAAGGTCAGAGCCTGGCTCATCAGACAACCAAGGATCACCAGGTTGTAAACTACACCCATTCCAAGCATTCTAGGAAGAACAGCTATATATCTCATTCCACTGAAGAGATGTGTTTAGCTTTTCCTGATTTCCCTGGTGCCTATCCATGTGCACAAAGACTCTTTTGCCCTCAACACAGGACATTTCTGAGTGTGAGGTCCTGTTTGACTTGCACAGCTCCTGCATGCAACAGAACATCCTTGCAGGTGCGGACAGGTGGCTTCCACAGTCATGGTGTCACAAAGATCTGATCTGGGCACTTAAGAAGCATGTGGAAAGTTCTTTGTGTCTCAGGATCACGTCTTTAAAAACTAGCTTTTTCTTTAAGGACTTTGAGATGTTTTCTACTCAGGGGTGATCAGATCCAAGACCCATCTGGTCCTCTGCTACAACAACCTTGTTGTTTCTCAGTGTTCCTGTTCAGTTGGACATCCTTTGCTTAGAGTCAGAAGCACTGGTTGATAGAGGGACTTCCGGACTGCCTTTGCTCTCCCTATGTCTACGTCCAGTGTGCCAGTTTAGTTCTTTTTGAGCAGCAGGTGAACTGCTCTATTTCTCAGCCTCAATGGTATTTTGCTGCCTAAGAAGCACCGCATTTACCACCCAGCCGCCATGATCATGGATCCATGTAAGTCATTGAGCTAATGCAGTTCAAGGTACAAACACACACACACACATACACACACATTATGTCAACTGTATACATTAATACATTCATACATACATACATACATGTGTACATATTTGAATTTTGCCTTATTAACATCCTTACTGGCTTACTGGAATACTTCAATTTTATTTAACTCTGGTATTCTAATCTGAGAAATATTGGCCAATTCTACTACTGCTACCACCAAATACTCTTCTGATTCACATTTTCCTTGAATGTTTTCGATACCCTAAGTCTTGGAGAGATTCCACGGGTCTAAGGACAGTGGGGTATTATGAGGTAGATATGAAACCTCTTTGCTTTCCACTTGTGCTTCTAGGGTGACACCTGTGTCCTCTGTGAGCACACTCAGGACATATGTAGAGCTTGTCTGGATGAATAAATGCATGCTCAGCAGGGTCAGGGCTTCAGTTTGCCTACATCTGCAATATCTTTCTGAGACGGACTAAAAGAAAACCTGCATTCCCCGAAATGAGGCTGTCACGAGACAGCCAAGCTAAAATTGTTAGTGTCTCTACAAGTTTCTAGAATGTTTCCAAGGCTCACCTCCAGCCCCTATGATGGGAAGCTGCAGAGGCATGCTCGTTCTCTTTCTAAAAGAATAAGTCCCTGAAAATCAGACTAATCTAGGTGAGTATGCTTGGCAAGATGGTTTTGTGTTAACTCCTGAAAGCATTAGAGAAAAAGTCCCAGGAGCTTTGTTGCACATTTAAATCAACATGATAGTGAGCAAAAGAAAATAAGACTAGGAAGTCTTGCCTGCACACTCATCTAAGAAATGGAAAGGGAAATTTAAATAAGTTGTGATAAGAGGTTTGAATGATTCTGAACAGAAAATTGTTAAGGAAAATAGCCAAGTGACTCATCCCAAGTAGAGTCTAACAGTGAGCTCTGCAGGCCCATAGAAGCATGAATGACAGACAACCAAGAACGTGTTTTTTTTTCTTTTTCTGGCCATGCTGAGAACTTTGTTCTTTTTGGTGCTATGTTCTCTAACGTGTCTCTTGCTATGGACCAATACCTCATCCATTGCATGGATTCAAAACCAGGCCCCACTTGAACTGTCTGAATTGGGGAGAATGTTAATTGGCTGTTTTAAGTGTGTAATGCTAATTGTAAAGAAAATGAATATCAATTACATCTTATGTAAATTGTGCTAATATTATAAGCCCCATTTCTATGGAATAAGGCTGTCTTAGTTAGGGTTTCTATTGCTGTGAAGAGACACCAGGACCACCACAACTCTTACAAAGGATAACATCTAATTGGGGCTGGCTTACAGTTTCAGAGGTTTAGTCCATTATCATCATAGCAGGAAGCATGGCCTGCAGGCAGCCGGTGCTGGAGAAGGAGCTGAGAGTTCTGTATATGGATCCTCAAGCAGCAGGAAGAGACTTGCCGCAATGAACCTAGCTTAGCTGAGTCCTCCCAGTGACACACTTCCTCTGACAAGGCCACACCTCTTAATAGTGCCACTCCCTATGAGCGTATGGGGGTTGTTTTCTTCTAAACCACTATAAAGTCTAATACTCGTGATACTTGAATTACTTACATGATGGCAAGCCTCTTAAGAATGCAGATGTTTATATTTTCAAACAACTATACTCTGTGAAACTCATTTTAATTGGCCTGACTGTAGATGGAATCTTTCGTGTTCAAACATCTATTCCATCCACAAACATTTATTTGGCTCTGATTGCCCTGGGTGCAAGGGTAGTGGGTGGAGATACAAGAGCCAGGGATTGTGTGCCATTTCTAATAAAGATAGCTGGGCACAGCTAGACTTCACTGCCAATGGGGGAAAGAGACCCAGAGCCTTTGCTTACTCATCAGGTTTCCTGGGCTAGGGAAAGACAAGCCTTTTGTCCCATCTGAGTTTGTAGTAGACCATATTTCTTCTTTAATGTTCAACACCTATTGCTTTACGTGAGCAGATGTTGAATACAGTGAGACCAGGCAAAGGGGAGGGGATGCCTGTGGGATGATACTCTAAGAAAGGGCTTTTGTCTACAGAGGCAAAGGTGAAACTTTTTGAGTTCATGATGTGTGATATTTCTTAAGAGAAAACTGTGACTTTCCATTAGAAATGCAATTCAGGCTGACTACACATTTCTTAAATATATTAAATTCTCAGAAACATGGAGACTATTTTATATAGAGAGAAGCGAGGGGGCACTGCTTTGAAATGTAAAGGGCTTTGGAGAACATGAATTCTGAGGATTCTTTGGTCAATGCTCTACTTTCTCTGCTACCTCACTGCTTTCCCTCTTTTTCTCTCCACTCTTTCTCCCCAGGATATGGGAATATTGCTCCAAGCACTGAAGGAGGCAAAATCTTTTGTATTTTGTATGCCATCTTTGGGATTCCGCTCTTTGGTTTCTTATTGGCTGGAATTGGAGACCAACTTGGAACCATCTTTGGCAAAAGCATTGCAAGAGTGGAGAAGGTTTTCCGAGTGAGTACTGCATCAATTTAAACCCTCATTACCGGATTCCTTGGCTTTGGCCTAATACGGTTTAGAAGCAGCAGCAAGAGCTCTGTCCAGATGAAATCGCTGGATGCTCTGACTGCGTTTTATCTTTTGGCCAATGGTAGAAAGAGGACTGTACCTAAATATCTTTTTCTGGAATAACTTCCTGACATGTGGTGGGTGGTATAAATACTTGTGGTGGTGTGTGAGTACAAAATCGAAGAAGGTTAAGTGTGGGCTACCAACACAGATATCCCCAATAGAGGTGAGGCGCACTCAACACTTTAGTCTGTTTAAGTTGCTCGAATGAAAGGCCTGAGGCTGGAAGGCACATAAACAGCAGAAACTTACTTCCCACAGGTTGGAGACTGGGTGTATAAGATTAGGTTCAAGTGCCTGGTGAGAGGCTGCGTTCCCCTTTCAAGGTGCAATTGTCACTGTGACCTCTAGAGAGAAGGGTGCTAAGACCTCATGTGGTGGATGGGTGGAATGGAAAAAGGGTTTGACACTGGATGATGACTCTTTTGTAAGGGCTATTACTTCATTGGTGGAGGAGCCCTCATGAATTAACCCCTCTGAAGGCCTCGCCTTTAAAGATTACATTAGCCTCCACCTATGGGTATTGTTTACATACACATGTGTATGTGTTCGAGTACATACAAATACTTAACACATGAAAAAGATGGAAGATGGTTTCCTTACTGTTTTTAAAACAATGTAGAGAAATACGAACATTTTGTTTCATTGTTAGAATCCCTTCACTTGTTTTATTCCTGCGGTGTCTCTGGGGGATCCTGGATTCTGAACTTCTCTGTCCTCTGTTCTGTGCTTCGCGTCTCTTGCTTCATGGCTCCTCCTTGTTCTGCCTCTCAGTGCTGAACATTTCAACGAAAGGACACCAATTCTCTCCTTTATGCTAAGGCGTGGGACATTGCTATTGTCTTAGTATCTATTTTCCTCTTCAGAACATTGACTTGAGTTTATTTACTAATTATGATAAGTTTGACCTCTGTAGCAGGCATGTACAATAGATGTGAGGGGTCTAAGATTGCCAGTGCCCTTTAACTCATCCCTGGTCATTTGATTTCATAAAACTTGTGGTTAGCTTAGCCATTTCTGTGCTCTTACTTAATTTTGATGTCGTTCTCATGTCTTTCTGTCCATCAGATGCATAGGTGGGTCATAGTCACATTCAAAAACCCAACAGTCCTGCAAAGTTGCCTCCATTTCTTCATCAGCAAAAGGCGACAGAGCACAAAACAACTTTAGAAAGCTTTGGTGATGGCTAAATGGAATAATGGGTTGGCAGGAACTTGGCCCAGGACCAGAAACGGAGGTCAGAGCTGCTGTCCCTTCTGAGAGGAGAGTTCGCTGGCAGGCTAACCACTCACTCAGATTTTGTGTATATGCGAATTTTTCTGGAATGTCCCACAGCCTTTGCTCCCTGGGTGCTGGCTGAATAGCCAGCCTCATTAGAATGTGCACCTGTCTCCTCAGTGGTCACCATGGAAACCATGGTGCTCCGTTTCTCAAAGGTTTAGGTCTTCTTAACTCCAGACACAGCGACTTTGTCTCCAAAGGGCTGTTTTGAACTCCTCAGAGGTGATTCTTAGCCCTTTGAGTTAGGGAGAAATGGATGCGGTGGCTGAACACTCAGAAGAAACAGGATCTTCTTAGAGCATTCCCATGGAGAAAAGACAGATTTGGCATTTCCCCTTTTTGTTGTGGCTCCTCTTGGTTTCAGTTTCCTTGGTCTCAGAAGAAAGGGTTGGATTGAAGCTTTTAAATCGCCCTGAGCAGATTTAGTTATTGTATGCTACCCGAGGCGAGGCAAGAGATTGCAATCATTTTACTGCTTGCCAACCAAAGTGGGAGTTCACTGTCCTATAGTGCAGTCTAGATGACAAGTGGAAGCATGCTATTCTCTTTTGAGCTGTTTCCAGAAGCCCTTCAGTAGACTCTGGGCTCAAGCCTGAGCCTTTCTACATTTCACTTTTATGCTGATGGCCCATTCAGGTCCTTGCAGCACCGCCAAAGATAGGAAGTTATTCAGGAAGGTGAGCAGAAATGTCTTACATGGTCAGGGCATCAACAAGGCCAAAGTCAAGGTGTTGGGCCCGATGAAGCTCCAGGTTTGAGGGAGAACCTGCTTTCAAGTGCATTCATATTTGGAAAACGATAATTACTGCGTTAATTTTCCTGGGGTGGGTACTCTTTCTGTTCATCTTAGATGGAGAAAGTAATGCCAAACCAAAGCAATAATTCCATCTAAGCCTAGCTGAGTTTAGGGTTGCTTACAGGAGCGTGCACGAAGGGTTTCTTACAGAAGTGTGAGTGACTCAGGCAGCTGCATTACTAAAACCTCTAAGGGTGACAACTTACAAAAGATGTGCGGTGGAGCTCCCTGCGCAGTTTGTGGGTAGCTAGACTACGGACGAGTCTCCTTCTCAGGAGTTGCTTACTGATTATTAAACCTCAGCAGGGTTTAATAATTAAACCTCACAAATACTGGGAATTTCATGAGTTGTGATCTTCTCTGCATCCCCCACAAGGCAATGTTTCCATCTGGAGGAAATAGCTACAAACATGGTTCTTTGTGGTTGTAGGACAGAAAACCCTGTTTCCTTGATGGTTTATAAGTAGGAGCCTTTAGTTAGGTTTTTTGTGCTGTGAAGAGGCACCATGACCACAACAACTCTTAAAAAGAAAACATATAATTGGGGTGGATCAACTACAACTTCAGAGGTTCAGTCCATTACCATCATGACAGGGAGCATGGCAGCATGCAGACAGATACGGTGTTAGTAACATCTTGATATGCAGGCCACAGGAAGTCTGCTGAGACGCTCAGCTGTATCCTGAGCATAGGAAACCTCAAAGCCTGCCCCCACAATGACACACTTCCTCTAAGAAGACCATTCCCACTCCAAGAAAGCCATGCCTCCTAGTAGTGCCACTCCCTATGAGATTATGAGGGCAAATTACATTCAAACTACCACATCTCACTCCCTGGCCCCCATAAATTTGTAATGATATCATCACGCAAAATACATTTAGCCCATTTTCAAAAGTCCCCTTAGTCTATCACATTCTCAACAATATTTAAAACTACAAAGTTCAAAGTCTTTTCTGAGATTCATACAGTCTTTTAACTGTAATTCCCTATAAAGTAAAAATAAAAAAGAAAATCACATATTTCTAATATATAAAGGCACAGGATATACATTACCGTTCCAAACCACAGGGAAGGGATCATAGTGAGAAAATACTGGGGCAAAGCAAGAACAAAACCAGCTGGGCAAGCTCTAAAAGCTGCATCTCCATGTCTGATGCCAAAACGCTCTTCAAATCTCCGACTCCATTCAGCTTTGTTGACTGGATGACACTTCTTTCTCTTCGGTGGTTTCTGCTCCCTGTTAGCAGCTCTCCTTGGCAGGTATCCCACAGCACTGGCATCTCTCACATTTTAGGTCCTCCAAGGCAATCCAGGCTTCAACTTCACAGCTTCACTCAATGTCTTCTCTGGGCCTCTATTCAGGGACATCTCTGGCACCTGCCTGGCCTTAGTGACTTTCTTTGGGCATGGAGGCAAATTCCATAAATCCTTTCTTCTGTGCTTAACTCTAAAGTCAGAACCACGTGGCCAAAGCTGCCAAGTTCTGCTGTTTACTGGGGCTGGAACATGGCTCCCTTATTCAGTTACATTTTTACCAGAATTCTGTCCTTCACTGCCTAAGCTTGACTGTGATGAAACTTTCTCTGTTGACTAGGCTTTCCTCAAACTCAGAGATTTACCAGCCCCCCATCTTCCCAGTGCTGGAATCAAAGGTGTGCCCCACCATACCCAGCTCTAAGCTTTTCTTTAGTTTCTTTTGAAAACATAGCTGGGTAGGATCTTGCCCTGAGATCACCATTCCCTTTATTTTATTTCTTAATCTGTTTATCTCCTTGAACACAAGATTTAGCTTTATTCCACTTCCTGGTGCTCATTCCTCCTCAAAATTTTCATTTCGTAATTTACCCTGCTTAGCTTGCTCCTCTTCATTGTAAATCTTCATTAGAGCTACCACTAAAACCACATGACAGAGTCTATAATAGGCTGTTTCGAGATTTCCACTGTCGATTGAATTAATCCAAAACTTAATCCAAAATTCTTCACTTTAGCCTCAAGCACACTCTTCAGATAAGGGCAAAAGGCAGCCACTTTCTTCACCAAAATATTGCAAGAAAAATCTCTAGGCCATATACTAAAATTTTTCTCTGAAATTTCTTGAGTAAGCCTCCAAGAGTTCAAATAACTTAGCTCCTCTGTCTTCCATGTTCCTACTAGTATGGTCCCTTAAGTAGTGCTTAAAGCATGGCACTGCTTTCATAAGCCAAGGTACCAAAGTACAGTTTCCTCCAAACAAAAACATGGTCAGGTCTATCACAGCAATACCCCAGTCTCTGGTACCAATCTGTTTTAGTTAGGGTTTTTATTGCTATGAAGAGGCACTATGACCACAACAACTCTTATAAAGAAAACATTTAATTTGGGTGGCTCAATTATGATTTCAGAGGTTCAGTCCATTATTCTCATAGCAAGAAGCATGGTGGCATGCAGGCAGATGTGGTGTTGGTTACATCTTGATATGCAGACCACGGGAAGTCTACTGAGACACTTAGTATAGGAAACCTTAAAGCCTGACCCATGGTGACACACTTCCTCCAACAAGGCTTACCTATTCCAACAAAGCCACACCTCCTAATAGAGCCACTCACTATGAAATTATGGGGGCCAATTACATTCAAGCTATCACAGAGCCATTTTCTCATTTTTGCCCAAATGCTTTATTACACGTCCTGTCCCCCCAGCTTCAAAACCAAGGATGCTCTGGATCCTCCTCATAGTTTGGATAGCCCTGGCTTCCACTCTGGCCTAGCTGGGGGAAAGGTCTCTGCTTTTGAAGACTCAGAGATTAGATTAAGCCAGTGACCATAATCTGTATTAAAGGTCAGCCATATTACATTATGTAATTATGGGAGCAACAGGCTACAGTGTCACAGGGCCTGGGCACTGGAGTAGTTTATCTTCTACAGGCATTGAAGACATTCTGTCTTCAGCACTGGATTTACAAGCATGCTTCATGTTAAGAAACCTCTCTCCGTTTCCCCAAACCACTACCATTTTCCATTTCTATAAAGAACAAATAAGAGTTTGCCCTTCCTGTTGCCTCACTTCCCTGACAACATTTGGTGGTGTCTGCATACTTTCCAACCAGTGTGTTGTGGTCACTCCCTATTTCAATTTGCCATTCCCAAATGACATATGATGTGGGACACATTCTCACTTGCTTATCTGAGAGCTAATAGAGCTCTATTAATGTCTTTGGCCCATTTCTAAGTCAAGTTTTATTTTAATTGCTGAGTTTTAAATATTTTGATTATTAGATGTGACTTTAGAAAATCTTCTGTGTAACTTGTCATTTTATTCTCGTAACTACATCTTTCGCACAACAGATTTTTTTTTCACACAGTCTAGCATATTGAACACTTTCTTCATGCGTGTGCCTTTGGTATTTATTCAAAAGGTTATTACGAGTCCTGCCCAAGGTCAGCTAGGTTTCTTCTGTTATCCGGGTGTTTCTTAGTTGCATAGTTCCAATTAAGTCTGTGTTACATGTTGAGTTAATTTTTGTGAAGAGTATAAGGCCTGTTGTATTGTTTGCATATGTACTGTGTTTATATGTGTAGGCAGGTGTGCACATATGCACAAGCATGGCTTAGTTTTTTTCTTTTTCTGTCTCATCCAGTAGAAATGGATCACTTGACCATTCCCAGTTGTAAGAGAGGTTAGGAAGGCAAGCATCCAACAAAGGGCGATTGAATTGACTTTGACCAGTGACTCTTGATGTGTAGTCTCTCAGCAGTCTGCATCATTACCTTCTGGAAACGTGTTAGACAAGGATATTCTTGGAGGGTTTGAAGCTCAGTGATCTGTGTTTACCAAGCTCTCCAGGTGATTCTGGTGCTTGCTGGAATTGGAAAACCCTAGGACTAGAGGAATTAGCTCCCATCTCTTGGGACTGAACACATTGTTTGAATGAGTGGAATTTGAATTCTGTTAGCTGAGAAGGCAGGACAAGCAAGTATCAGCATGTACTGGTGTCAGTCAACAGGAAGCCACACGAGTCACTTTTCAGGAAACTCTCTTTTTCCTGTTTGTTGTAAATTGCCTGGTCTTTAGACCCTTGGATCAACTAGGACAGGCTGGTGGCATATGCTCTAGGAACAAACAATCCTGTCTTACCCCTACCCAAGCCAGGTTTGAAGCCTACCCAGGAGGAGAGCTGGAAACCTCACACTGGCTTTTAAGAGTTTTGACATCCAGGGAGAGGCCATTGTCTTGAGATGGTCACTCATCCCCAAAGGAGATAGAAATAGTTGTGAATATGGAAACTGATACTGGAATATTTCTTGGGTGACTCTCTGGGACATCTTTAGGATGACAAACATCCTGGGAATCTAGATACAGATGACCTGTGCTCCAATTTTGGGGAAGCACTATTAGTGTTTGTGACTCATCTTTTCACATCAAAGAAAACTGAGCCCATCTTCTGTGAAGCCGCCACCCTAAAGCCATGAGTTCAATTAGTGGCACAGTCTAGTTCTGAACCAGTAATCCTGTTAGGCCTCTTCTGAGTGAGCCACAAATGTTTACTATCAGATGCACTTTTTAAAAAAAATATTTATTTATTTATTTATTATGTATACAATATTCTGTCTGT
>LOJH01025739.1:20096-31122 GCA_001685095.1 Ellobius talpinus
AAGAGCTAGTTCCAGGACAGGCTCCAAAGCTACAAAGAAACCCTATCTCAAAAAACAAACGAGCAAAATCTTCCAGAGTTAGACTCTGTCTCTCGAAGATAATTAATTACTTAATTAAAGCTGAGTGGTAGGTGCCCAGGCCTTTAATCCCAGCACTTGAGAGGCAGAGAGGCAAGGTGGACCTCTGAGTTTGAAGCTAATCTGGTCTACAGAGCAAGTTCCAGGACAGCCAAGACTACATAGAGAAACCTTGGCCCAAAAAGCAAGCCAAACAAACAAGCAAACTGATTTAAAAATAGGGAATTATGTTCATATATGGAAACCAAGTGACTTGCTAAATCATAAACTGTATGTAAATTCCCATGTCATTCAGCACACCAACAGAAGTTTGGTTCTGGCACTTACAAGAATTTGGCTATAGTTATTTTCTTAATTAGTTTACAAGAAATTTAGTTGCATTGTGGCCTTTTTTCAAGCAAATGTTGCTTTTGTTGTTTCTCCGGCTTTTTCCCAGTCCACCCCCTCCCTGTGTCCTCCTTCCCAGGCGCCTGCCTTTTCACATTCAAGTGAAGTACTTAAGCTTTTGCAGCAGCCCCAGGTTTCTTTCACAGCATCCGTAGGATGGCTCACAATAGCCTGTAACTCCAGCTCCGGGATTTCCAGAGCCTTCTTTAAGCCTCCACAGGCACCTGAACCTGCACCTGAACCCTTGGGTATTTGCAAACTCCCACAGGCACATCCACATAGACAAAACTAAAAAAAAAAAATCTGTATGTAAGAAAAAGTATAGCTTTTTGTTGTTTGGTTTTTATCTTTCTGAGACTGAATTACTCACTCGATATAAATAGGAAATGTTTTATCGAAGGTCGTCCTGGTCATATTTCCTCAAACATAGCATTTCTTAGAAGATATACCACTGATATTTTTTAAAAAAAATAAATAAGTATGAGCCTTGTAGCATACTTGAAGGATCTCAGAAGTCTGAGACCATCCTGTCTATGGTGATTTCCAGGTCAGCCAGGGTTTCAGAATGAGATCCTTCGTCAAGAGGGGGAGGGGGACTTGGAGGGGTAAAGAAAGGAGTAACTATAATCCAGATATATTATGTGATTTAAAAAAGTCTACTTTCAATAAAAGGGAAAGGTAAAAGTAGGATTGATGCCATGAATTTGTGACTAGCATTCTTGGAAGCATCTTTGCCAACTCCAGAGGCCTGGGACTCCAATACAGACTTGGATCAACTTGCTTTTTTGTCTGCATTTTTGAGAGACGGTCTCAATATATAGCTCAGTCTGGGCTTTAGCTCATCGTTATTCCCCTGTCTCTGTTTCCCAAATGTTGGAATTGCAAGTGTGCACCACTAGACCAGCTAAAGGGACTTTTCCTTTCTTGAGACAGGGTCTCCAGTCGTCTAGACAGGCCCGGAATTTCCTGCATAGTCAACCTTGAGGTTCTGACCTCCTACCTCCATCTCCTGAGTACAGGGATTAAAGGCCTGCTCCCCTTGTCAAACCTGAGGCAACTTTTGGAGCAATAAAACAAAATAAGCATAGGAATCCATGTGCTTCAAAGACAGTATGTAAATGGTGTTCTACTTAAAAGGTCATGAAAAGCCAGATTGAGATTTCAAGGAGAAAGATGGCACTGGGAGTACTGAGGATGCAGTTTAGCCATTAGCGGGCTTGGCTACTATGCACAAAGCCATGGACGGGATCTGTCACCATAGGCATCACTAGGGTGATGGCTCACACCTGTAGTCCTCGTATTCAGCACTCAAGTGGAGGCAGGAGGATCAGAAGCAATTTGTGAGACTCTCAGAGACATCCATATCCATGCTCTCAGGAATGAGTTTTCTTTCTTAACCTTCATGTTTTCCCTACATTAAAATATATTTAAAAGACACCCTGCTCAAAGGAACTATTTACCCAATAGAGAGCATTCCTGAAATAGAATTACCATTTGCGGTAGGGAGGCTTATCACTTGGGGGTGGGGGGGAATGAGGTGATCACTGTAGCCCATTCTAGCTTCAAACTCACAGTAATCCTCCTGCCTCACCTCCCAAGTGCTAAAATTGCAGGCATTAGTCACCATGCTCAGCTGAAAATAGAATTACCCTGTGAATAATACTTGAAAATAGTAGTTGAGACAGGAAATAGCTGAAGGAACCAAGGACCGTGTGGTTTAGGGTAAGGAAACTCTTTAATTTCTTAGATACATTATCAAAATTATCAGTAAAGGGATAATTGCACCCATAGACTTCTTTTATAGAATTCTCTATGGGACGTGAATTACAGATATTAACAACCTTGTTGGACACCATGAAATACACCAGTATAATCACTGTCTTGATGAAATACACTATTGAAAAGACAAGTGATATTTCTAATGCAAAGTTAAATTACAATGAAAGGCCTGACAATCATGTCTCAAGTAGAGTTCACCATCTTTAACCATTGGGGAGATGGAAATTAGACTAAACTGAGATTCCAGCTCACTGCTGGAATGACTACCAGCCAGAAAAATGACAACAAATACTAGAGATGGAGGGAAAGGAAGCTTTTTATGCCTGGTGCAAATGTAAATCTGTGCCCCTATGGAAAGCAGTACGGAGGCTCCTCAGACTAAAACACAGAACTACCAGGACTCAAGTATCCCACTTCTGAAGTTATACCTCAAGTATTTCATGTCAATAAACCAGAGACACTTGTACACCCCTCTTTGCTGCTAATCACAATAGCTAGGTGATGGAAACAGCCTAGGTCCAACAATAGGGAAAATGAGGTGCGCATACACAACGAGATGTTATGCTTATAAAGAAATATGTGGCCTGTGAGATGGTCCTGTGAAACAAAGCACTTTCTGCCAAAACCCGACACTCTACATTTGATCTCCAGCTCAAATGGAAGGAAGACCCTGCCTATCACTGTCCCTTTTACCTTCACACACAATGTGCAAGCATCTCAGAGAAGGTGGCAAGGTCCAGATCACTAACATTGCTGGGTACACTGTTCAGAAAGGGGTGTGTGTAGGCTGTCCCGAGCATCATTAAACGAGGTGTGTGGGTGTGTGTGTAAAACCCAAACTAAGTGTTGTTGTCCCAGGTTGCTAAACTATTCTCTATGCTTGCTGGGCTGGGGATGGGGGTGTGTGGAGGGACAGCTCAGCAATTCTAATTGTAAGAACTCTTGCTGCCCTTCCAGAGGACCCATGTTTGGCTGCCTAGCCCACATTAAGCACCTCACCGCTCCAAATTCAGGGACTCCAACATTCTCTAGTCTCCATGGTACCCACACATACACGTAGACAAGCATATTACATGCACACAAATCACAAAGATAGTAGAGAGGAGTGAAAATGCTGTCTTGGTTTTGTGTAATGTACCTAAGTGCAAGGGGATTGGCTCAAGAACCGCCCCACACCCTTGCACTGATACTCAAGATGCTCGAGTCTCCTAGACAAAATGGGAAAGTATTTGTATACACCAACCATTCTTCAGTATTCATCCCCCATGCCTTTTTTGTTTGAGACAGGACTCTCTGGCTGACCTGGAAATCAGAGATCTACCTGCCTCTCTCATGTGCTAGGATTATACGCATGTACCATAATCTCACTATTATGTGTGGTGCTTAGCACAATGTAATACTGTCTAAGTACACAATGAACTGGATTTTTCAGGGAATAAGAATATCTGCACACCTTTAATTCAGATTAGAACCCAGTATTTAAGTCTGTACAGATGGCCAGTGGTGTAGTTCAGAACAGACAAGCAGGCTTTAAATTACCCTGTTTCTTATAACAAGTCCACCTACTTATCATTTTAAACACTCCTTGGTTTCTGGACCTTCTCTAAGGAACTGCTTTCCTGTTCTCTGAAGTTCAGTTAGGCACTTACTGAAAACTGAGACTGAGTTGCTTGAAGACAGGAATTTTAATCTTTCCACGCCAGTTGTTCTCTGGACCCCATGAATAAAATAGCATTGCACAAGTCCAATGCAGGGATGGTTGGATATCCAGTTATGAGACTCGTCCATTTCACCTCACAAAACCTTGGCATCAGTCTAAGGTGGCAGATGTGGAGGTAGCAGTTTGTGTTTCTTTTCAGTGCGTCTGTCCCTTTCGAAATTCCTCATCATCTTCCTATTGCTGCAAGAGAAAAGTTAGAGGGTTGTAAAGAAAGTTGCCAGGGGGAGAATCCAAGACTTTTCCCTTAACAAAGATAAAAGATGGATATGGTGGCACACACCTTTAATCCCAGCATGAGGAGGGAGGTAGGCGGATAAATTGCCACTGAATTTGAAGTCAGCCTGCGACCTTGTCTCAAAATAAAAACCAAAGGAACAAATAAGGAATCCATTTCACTTTGGGAGCCCCTGAGATGGTTTTCCTGAATCTTGGGATGAGTGAAGGCTGCTCTGCTTACCAGCTCTAAGGGTTCACAGAGGTTTTGTACTAATGGATAGACGTTGAACTCTAGCGACTAAGGCAGGGCTGTCAGATATCTCTGCAAGTAAAGCCACCTGCGAGGTAACCCGAGGACCTGATTTTGATCACTTGTGTCACGGCATGCCTCTGTCCCCAACCATAATCAGTAACCCAAGCCCAAACAAAATAAATGGAACTAAAATCCAAAGCAGTATCTGTAAGGCCAATGTATTACTTTCTTTGGGTCTTTGAAGCCAATCAGGACAATATGGTAGCCTTGCTCACCCCTGTTTTCCTGAGCTACGCCATCACACCTTCTTTACTCATTTCTATTTCAGCTTGGATTTTTCTCACTAATTTTTGTAGTTCCAAGAAAGACATGTAGTAGGAACTAATGTTCGTTTTTAATGCCGGAACTCATACAGCCTAGTCAGGGCTCTATGCCCCTACCTCTGGTTTTATGCTGTGCTGGGGATTGAACTTATTTATTGAACTTAGCCTTATTTATGCTAAGCATGCACTGTGTTCACCAAGCTACCTTCCTAACCCCTTAAAAGCAGCTAACATCCACTATCCCTATTTTCATCTGATCTATATGGCAAATTAAGAAAGCAGGATGTTTGATCTCAGGTTTCTATTCGGTTATTCTGAAGCTCATCTAGCCGTCTTGCTTTTTATGTTTCCCATACCGAGAGGTGCTTGGGGATTACCTGTGGGCACATTCAGGACATAGCATATTATCTTCCACTCCTGGGGATGGGAAAACACAGGCTGGTAAAATGAAGAGAGGTATCATCCTTTGGGGACTGTCTGGAACCCAGGTCTGACCGGCCTGCATCTGCAGGCAAACCCAGCCTTCCTTATCTGCAGGGAGCTGTCTGCCGTGGATGACACACCACCTGTATCCTGGGAAGGAGAAAAAACAAGATCAAGACAATGCTCCATGTGCTCTTCCCTAAAGTTATTCCTGAATTTGCTCTCTATGGTCTGCTAAAAATCAAATGTATTTCTGATAGCTTATAAACTGTCAAAACTCTTACATAACATGCTATTTAAGTACAAAAAAACTTCTAAAATGGATGGAAGACCCGACTGTTAGGAAAACGAAAGACTTTAACATAGGGAAGAACTTTCTGAATAAGACTTTTTAAATTGGAAATACCAATTGATAAATAGGATCTCATGAAATTGCAACATTTCTGTATAACAAAGGAAACAAAGACTGGAAAGACAGCCTATAAAACAGGATAAAAATCTTTGCTAGCTATACAGTAGTATGTATGTATGCATGCATGCATGCATACATGTATACATTTACAATATTAATTAATCACTATTAACCACACACCTTGCTTTAAGTCTCCCTACGTAGTTTCCTGGAACTCACTAAAGACTGCCCTCAAGTTCAAGGTCAGCCTGCCTCTGCCCCCCATGTGCTGGGATTACAGGTACAGGCCATGAAGTCAAGCTTTATGTGGTGATAGGGATTTAATTCAGGGCTTCAAACACATCAAGCACTCTGCTTAAGGCATTCCCAATCCTTATGAATGCCTTAAATAGGAAAGAAAAATGTACTTTATTCAGGCTGACAAACGTAAAAGATTACGTTTCCTTCAACATTGGACTTCCCATATTTAGCAATGAGACTGTCACTAGTCCAAATAAGATCTTACTATTCATTAAGAGGCAAAATTAAAGTTCTATGTGAGTCAAATTTGTAATCTACAGTAGTGGTTCTCAACCTGTGGGTAAAGACCCCTTTGGCAAACCTCCAAAAAATTTTATAAAAGTAGCAGCTTTGCAGTTATGAAGTAGCAATGAAAATAATCTTATGAAGCCGGGAGGTGGTGGCACACGCCTTTAATCCCAGCGCTCAAGAGGCAGAGGCAGGCGGATCTCTGTGGGTTCGAGGCCAGCCTGGTCTATAAGAGCTAGTACCAGGACAGTCTCCAAAGCTACAGAGAAACCCTGTCTCAAAACCCTCCCTCCCCCCCAAAAAAATTTAATCTTATGGTTGGGGTCACAACTTGAGGAAATGTATTCAAGGGTCATAGGGTTAGGAAGGTTGAGAACCACTGATCTAATTTTGCTTCATTTTTAAGATGTAGTCTTTGATGACCAGGCTGGTCTTGAGCTCTGCAAGTAAAGGATGACTTTACTACTGACCCAGTCTTCACCTTCCTTCCATCCCACCTGACAGTCTTCAGACTTTACAGTCCCCTGACACTTTACAGTCCTTCTGTCTCACGCTGATATTAACCAGGCACCCTAAATAGTGCTCACACCTTGCTGTTGGTCTTACCGGTGACTGGGGGCAGAAATGCTTTGGCATTAGAGGGAATAGGCTGGCGATTCACAGCCCTAGGCTGAGCAGCTCTCATGGCAATTCTTCCCCAGGCTGCAAAAATGGACTCCCTTTCTGAAGTCAGAACTTCTACTATGCCGGACTCCCTTTCTGAAGTCAGAACTTCTACGCCGGACTCGCCCTCCTCTCTCTTCCTCTTCAAACCTCGAGGTCTGGGTCCTTCGATGACTGTTTTGTTTTTTTTCGGAACGGTCTTCAGTCTGGCCTCACGAGGTGTTTGGGGAATATGCTGAAAAT
The DNA here is from genome assembly GCA_001685095.1 of Ellobius talpinus. NCBI lineage: Eukaryota > Metazoa > Chordata > Mammalia > Rodentia > Cricetidae > Ellobius > Ellobius talpinus. Next base: position 27,122 of record LOJH01025739.1, read on the forward strand.
AAAATTCAGTGTTCAAAAATGCTCTTGCAAAAAGAACTTGTTATGCCAATTTCACCGGAATTTCTCACTGGCTTGAGCAAGCACAATTTTAAAAACACTACTCTCTATAGTGTTAGTTCAACAGGGAGAAAATTTTGGCAGTTAAAAGCAGAGATCCGGTGGGAGAATGGCTCAGTGTGGAAGATGCTGGTTAGTCCTGGAACTAGCGCTAGATAAGGCTGACCTTGGAACCTCAAACCTGCCTCTGCCTCCACAGTGCTGGGCCAAAGGCATGTGCCACCCCACCCAGGTGATTTGTTTGTTCAGTGTAACTCAGCAGCCCAGGCTGACCTTGAACTTGTCACCCACCCTGTCTCAATCTGGATTATCATTGCTGCCTATCTAGTTCTTTTGGTTTTGAGCAACACTGTCCTATTGGCCGAGAACTTACTATGTGGCCAAGATAGACCACATAGACCCTCCTGACCCCACTCCCCAGTTCTGGGACCCTAGTTGTGTCGTGCCCAGCTGTAGTACCCAGTTTCAAATACAAAAGCTATAGAAGATGGGAAGTTGCTGTGTAGTGGGCATAGCGTTTGGGTGCGACCTAAACAATCCTACATGACTACATTCAAACCAATAAATTATGGAACCTAGTGGTGGCAAGGCCTGTAATCCCCACTATTAGTGCCTGCAATCCTGGCACTTGGGAGGTTAAAAGCAGGAGAATTCAGAGCTCAATGATCTCTTTAGCTACACAAGGGGCAACCCATGACACTTGGAGACCTTATTCTAGATGTGGCACATATCCTTAATTCAGCACTCAGGAGGCAGAGGCAGGTGGCCTGCGTTCCAGGCTGCCCATCACACAGTGAGACCTCAGGGGAAAAAAAAACAAAAAACAAAAAAAACTCACATAATCAAATAAAGAGTTAAGAAGAAAAAAAGGAGGTTGAGTCCAAACTACACATTTGGTCCCTCAAATGTCAATAACCCTGCCTTAGAGGAAAGTACATAGGGCAATTATAGCGAGGCCATTGAGGGAGCCCACCTCCACTCCGTCACCATACCCGTTACTCACGCATTTTTGTTTGGAATATGAACATTTGTGGAGTCTCATGTAGACTTCTACTTTCTAAGGAAATCAAGAGAAAATAGTTAAAAGCCTGACCAAACTCCACATACTTAGTCCACACAGCCAAGAATCCTAGTGGGAGGACGCTAACCTTGCCGTCCGTACTCAAATCGTGACAGCGGCACCATTCCCGAAGTGTGTTCCGGGACACCTCATTAATAGGAGGCAGGATGGCTGGCAGGGACGGGTGGGGCTTTCGCTTGGACACTGAGGGGTCGGTATCCCAAGAAGCTGCCGTAGGGGAAACTTAGAAAAGAACAGAGACAAAGCAAGAACTATTTAGTACCGGGTGGTTGTTGACAATCTAGTTTGCACATAAAGCTGCCTTTTGTTTGCCTCCTGTTACAAATGAGGAATTCACTTGAGGAATTCAAGATCACATCACACACCTCTTAAAACAGGAGACCCAGGACAGCAACCCACACTCATATTCTAAGTTCTATGCTTTCTTTTACGATTGTCTTAGTATGTTTATGTATGTGCCAGTGTGCATTCTAGACAGCAGAACTATTTCTGTTTCTTTTTGTTTGTTTCTTCCATTTTCTCGAGACAGGGTTTCTCTGTGTAACCTAGCCTTTCCTGGAACTCTTTGTAGAACAGGCTGGCCTCAAACTCAGATCTAGCTGCCTGCTTCTGCCTTACATGTGCTGGGATTAAAGGTCTGTACCACAACACCCTGCATCTATTTCCTATCTTAAGGCAGCAAGCCACCAAGAGAGGTACAGTTTTCTCATTGGGGAACTACAGTGAGGCTTAATGGACTGTGTGGTGTAAGAAGCCTGCCTGGTTTGGTGGTGCAGGTCTTTAAGCCTTCAATCCCAACACCAGGGAAGTAAAAGTGGGGAATTTTTCTGTGAGTTTGAGGTCTACATAAAAGGCTCCAGGTCACCCAAGGCAGAACACTGAAAAACTAAGTCCAACAAAAACTATCTACTTTCTTTGCTTTAAAGAGTTTATGGAGAAATCCACCTCACACCTACACTGTTTTTCCCAGGACTCTTAAATTTGACATTACCTGCTGGCTTGAGCTCTGTGGCTGAAGATTCTGTTGTAGGGACTTCTAAGGTGAGATCCTCCGTGGCTGGGACCAGCGTTAGAATTATGTCTTCTTCAAATTCTCTCTTAAAGTACGAGTGCAAAGAGAAGCAGTGAACAATTCTGTTAACCTTCAAGGCAAGCTTAATGAATTCATCACTTACCATCTGTGCTCTCGTGTTGGGCAAGCAAGATGCCCGGAACTTGGACAAGAGCGGTCCTTGTGAGAGGACTGTCTATAGACGATAGGTAGTCTCAGTCGTCCGGGTTTGCAAGTGATATGCCCAGGCTCAGAAAAGAAATGAGTTGCTGGGTGGTGGTAGCGCAAAACAATTTATAATCCCAGCACTCGGGAGGCAGAGACAGGCGGATCTCTGTTAGTCTGAGGTCAGCCTGGCCTACAGAGTGAGTTCCAGGACAGCCAGGGCTGTTACAGAAGTACTGTCTTGAAAAGCAAAACAAAACAAGAAAAAAAAAGAGAGAAATATTTAGATTTTAAAAAATGAATTAAGACTATGGAGTAGTGACACCTTGAGGAAGTTCCTGAACATCCTACAGATTTGTGCCATACCCCTCCCCTTCTATTGAAATCTCTTCACCCCCCCTTATTTCCAAACTTGAATTATTGATTTTTTTACATTTGTGTAACACCTTATCAAAATACTCCAGACACAGGTTTACTTTTGTTACNCAGGCAGTGGTGAATTTAGTCCCAGCACTTGGCAGGCAGAAACAGGCAGATCTCTAAATTTGAGGCCAGCCTCGTCTACAGAGAGTTCCAGGACAGCCTGGGCTACACATAGAAACCTCGTCTTGAAAAGCAAAAAGCAACAACAAAACAAAAAATTGGTATATTACCCCACTCTGGATATGAGGCCTAAAAGCAACCGTGAGTTGGCTAGGCCAGTTCTTTCTCCTAGCTTGGTACAGTGGTCCTTAGCTGGCCCAGGATCACTCATGCCTAGATGGGAAACCCACACGGCACTAGGGGTACTGGGGAACTGGTTACTTCTCATCAGAAAAAAAAATGTATAAGTTATCAAAAACTTCCACTTAATCTTAATTCACCTTTCTGGGAAAATTTTGTCTTAGCTACGGTACTCCTTGTCTGAGACAAAGGTACAGATTACTATTTCATCTGGGAAAGTTTCCTTTTACTCCCAGGGAATACATACTGTCGAGCATGTGCAAAAAAAAAAAGTAACAAGCAGAGGATTCCAAGATGGAGGCTTTGAACTCGAATTGATTCCTCCCAAGTCGGAAGCAAGAGGGAGACCTAGAAAGACAGTGAAAAGAACTACCGGAAAATAAATTCTTCTAGAAAGAAAGTTACCTGGTCATAAGTGTCCCGGCTAGCAAGTGACATTTTCGGCAGGCTTCAGAGAAGACAAAAGCAGCAAAGACAAGGATGTTGGGAGCTCACTGCTGCTAACCTGAGCGTTCATTTACAGGTAAATGCCTCCTCCTACTTCCTGTTGCCCAAATGGGCTCTTTCCCCTCCTCCTCCCTCCACCCTTTCCTCTCTGACAGTAACTTTATCAGGTCCATTGCTCTCAGTAGACAGGTGATAGCACACAGCTGAATTCTTACGTAAATCAAAAACCGATCCCCCCCCCTTTTAAAGATTTGGGCTTTTGAGCTGTTCACAGTGTCGAATGTCTGTAATCCCAGTGCTCTGGATGCAGAAACAGGAGTAGGAGGATCATAAAGACTTTGAGGTCAGCCTGGACTACATAACTAGACCCTCTCTAAGGGTGGTGCATGCTAGTTATCCCAGCCCTGGAGAGACTGAGCCAGCAAAATGCTCTACTCCACTCAGCCTGGACTACAGAGTGAAACCCTTGGGGGAGAA
>LOJH01025740.1:0-18633 GCA_001685095.1 Ellobius talpinus
GGGTGTGGGGGAGAGGGAGGGAATTGGGAGGAGGGAAGGAAGTGTAAATAATTGCCTGGGAAGATAAATAAATAAATAGATAGATAGATAGATAAATAAATAAATAAAATAGACCAAAACAGTTGTCCTCTTGCCATATAATAATCAAAATGCAAAACATACAGAATAAAGAAAGAATACTGAAAGCTACAAAGAAAAAAATCAAGAAACATATAAGGCAGACCTATCAGAATTACACCTGAGTTCTTAGTGGAAACCATGAAAGCCAGAAGATCCTGGACAGATGTGGTACAGACACTAAGAGACACAAATGCAAACCCTAACTACTAGAGCCAGGAAAGCTCTCGGTCAACATTGATGCAGAAACAAGATATTCCATGACAAAACCAGATTTAACAATACTTATTAACAAATGTTTCCTTACAGAAAGTACTAGAAGAAAAAAATCCAATCCAAGGAAGTTAACAGAACCCACAAAAACACAGGCAAGAGATAACCTTCTATGAGCAAACCCCAAAGATAGTAAACACACACACACACACAAACCAAGAGCTAACAAATCACTGGTCATTAATATCTCTTAATATCAACGGACTCAATTCACCTATAAAAAGACACAGGCTAACAGCATGGATATGAAAGCAGGATCCATCTCTGTGCTGTATACAAGAAACACACCTCAAACTCAGAGACAGACATTACCTCAGAGTAAAGGGTGGGGTAATGGACATAAGAAACAAGCAGTTGTAGCTATCCTAATAGCTAACAAAATAGATTTCAAACTAAAGTCAATGAAGAGATGGAGAAGGACATTTCATACTCATCACAGGAAAAATCCAAGTCTCAATCCTGAACATCTATGCCCCAAATATAAGAGCACCCACATATTTAAAGGAAACATTACTAAAGCCTAAATTGCACATCAAACCCCACACACTAATAGTATGGGACTTCAACACCCCATTTTCCCCAATGTACAGGTTAACCAGATGGAATCTTAAATGAGAAATAAGAGAACTAATAGATGTCGTGACTCAAAAGGTCTTAACAGACATCTATAAAACATTTCACCCAAACACAAAAGAATGTATTTTCTTCTCAGCACTTCATGGAACCTTCTCTAAAGCTGACCAAAAGCTTATTGGTAACAAAGCAAATCTCGACAGATATAAAAAATTGGGAAAATCCCATGTATCTTATCAGATCACCAAGATTTAAAGTTAGAACTCAACAAAACACTAATTGCAGAATGTCTACTCATGAAAATTGAACAGTGCTCAATTGAATCACCCCTGGGTTAAGAAAGAAATAAAGAAAGAAATTACAGACTTTCTAGAATTCAACCAAAATGAAGAGAAAATGTGCCCAAACCTATGGGACACTATAAAAGCAGTGCTAAGAGGAAGTTCATAACATTAAGTACCTACATAAAAAGGGGAGAATGTTATACTAGCTTAACAGCACACCCCAAGAGCTCTAAAACAAAAAGCAGACTCAGTAAGGAGGAGTAGATGGTAGAAAATAATTAAAGTGAGGGCTGAAATCAATAAAATAGAAACAAAGAAAGCAATATAAAGAATCAATGAAACAAAGAGCTAAATCTTTGAAAAAATCAACAAGATAGATAAAACCTTATCCAAACTAATGAAAATCAGAGAGAGAAATCCCAATTAACAAAGTCAGAAATAAAAGGGGGATATAACAACAGATAAGGAAATTCAAAGAATCATTAGGTAATTTTACAAAAATGTGTACTCCACAAAAATTAAAAAATAAAAGAAATGGACAATTTTCTGGGTAAGTACCACATGCAAAAATTAAATCAAGACCAGGTGAGCAACTTAAGTAAACCCATAACCTGCAATGAAATAGAAGCAGTCATCAAAAGCCTTTCAACAACTACAACAAAAAAGCACAGGGCTGGATGGTTACGGTACAAAATTCTACCAGAACATCAAAGAAGAGCTAATACCTATTCTCTTCAAATTGTTCCACATATTAGAAACAGAATGAACATTTAAAAACTCTTTTATGAGGCTACAACTACTCTGATGACAAAACCGCACAAAGGCTCAACTTGAAACTGAATTAAGACAAGCCTACCTCATGAACATTGCTTCATAAATACTGGATAAAATACTGGCAAACGAAACACAAGAACACATCAAAAAAAGTCAGCTACCATGATCAAGCTGGCTTCATTCCAGAGATGCAAAGATGGTTCGACATATGAAAGTCGATCAATGTAAACCACCATATAAATAAACTAAACGAAAAAAAGTATGATTATCTCATTAGATGCTGAAAAAGCATTTGACAAATCCAAGCACCCCTTCATGATAAAGGAGTTGGAGAGGTCAGAGATACAAGCAACATATCTAAATATAAAAACACAATATACAGGAAGCTGACAGTCATCGTCAAATTAAATGGAGAGAAACTCAAATTGATTCCACTAAAATCAGGAACAAGGCAAAGTTGTCCACTCTCTCCATATCTATCCAACATCCTGCTTGACATTCTAGCTAGAGCAATAAGACTTCAAAAGGAGATCAAGGGGATACACATTGGAAAGGAAGAAATAAAAATTTTCACTATTTGCAGATAATATGATAGTATACATAAATGAAACTAAAAATTCTACTAGGGATCTCCTAGAGCTGAAAAATAGCTTCGGCAATGTGGCAGGATACAAGATTAACTCAAAAAAATTGGTAGATCTCCTATATACAGATGATAAAGAAGCTTAGAAAGAAATCAGAGAAACATCATCCTTCATAATTGTCACAAATAGCATAAAATATTTTGGGATAACACTAACCAAAGAAGTGAAATACCTGTTTGACAAGAACATTAAGTCTTTGAAAAAAGAAATTGAAGAAGATACCAGAAAATGGCAAGATCTCCCATGTTGATTTAATTAACACCGTTCCTGTGTAGTTATTTTGGGAGTCTATGCAGCCAGGAGGCCTCCCTACAACAGAAGCCTGCCTACAACAGGAGGGAGAAGAACTTGACAGAATGGAATAATAAAAATGGGAGAAAGACAGAGACTGAGGACATCGAAAGAGATATCATGATTGAGAGAGTCATTAAAGGGGTGACAGGAAACTTGGTACTAGAGAAATTCTAGGGAATCCACAAGAATGACCCAAAGAAATAGTGAAGAGTGTGTCCGAACTGGTTTAGTCTGTAGTCAGATACATGTCTCTTGTAAATATTACCATAGAACTGGAAGCCAGTAACTGATGGAAGCAGAAACAGAGAGCTACATCAGAGCACTGGGTTGAGCTGGCAAAATCCAGCTGAAGAGTGGAAGGAGTGAGAGTATGAGCAAAGGGGTCAGGTCCATGATAGGGATACATACGGAAAAAGTTTAATGGAGCTAATGGTAGCTTGCCAATACTGTCCGGACACGAAGGAACCATCATAGAAACCAGCATAGGATCAAACAAACTAGGCACTGTGAATGCATGTGAAAATTTTATGACTGGGGCAGATTGCGTGGCCACTAGCAGTGGTACCAGGATTTATCCCTACTGCTTGTTCAGGCTTTTTGGAACCTATTCTCTTTGGATGGATACCTTGCTCAGCCTAGATATTGTAAGAAGGGCCTTTGGTCCTTCCTCAGAGCAATGTGCCTTACACTCTCTGTGGAGTTGATGAGGTGTGGGTTGGGGAGGGAGGTGGAGAGAAAGAGAGGAGAGGAAGGAGTGAAAACCGGGATTGGTATGTAAAATTAAAAAACATAGTTTTATTAAAATTAAAAAATGGTAAAAAATGGATTATCCTTGCAGTGGTATTTTAGGAATATTAACTACTTGTCAACTAGAGCGATTCACATTCCATTTTTCCCATCTTACAGGGAATCAATGTTAATATAAAAAAACCCTGATAAAGTCACCATAACAATAAAATACAAGCATAGATGTAAAGTTTTATTGTAGGTCAAGTGTAGATTTTCTCCATACTATTTTCCCAAAAGTGAAATGGAAATATATAAAACGTTGTGAAACAAATTAAACTATTATTGAACAAATTGGAATTCATTGCTTATTATGTTAAGCTTTCTGGAAAGAATATGTCACTATGGAAAATGTGACTATTAAAGTATACTCGCACATTGACTACATTGACAAAATCATTTTTATTTCACTTAGGATGTCCAGAAATAAAAGAGAGACTGGTAGAGAATTCATACTCTCAATAGGTCCATCAAGGACAAGACCCAAAGAGCTAAAATAATTTAGTAGGCCCAACATCCTTAAGGCTCCAAGACACCATAGAAAACACCACTAAGAGTCTCGGCAGTACAGATGCAAACATATAGAAATTCGTTCCTATGGAAGAAGAAGGTCTTCTTGAATGATATTGCACATCAGGGAAACTTTCAGCAACAATGATGGGACATGCATTACATAAACTTGGAAAGAAAGATTCAAAAGTTTCATTATAGAGAAATGATAAGTATTTGAGAAGTTGAGTATGTTGTCACATTTAATGATTATTCAATGAATTCATATATGCAAAAATTAAGCAAATAACACTAACACTCACAATTTAATGCCTTTAAATGTTTTCTAAATATAATGGTGTTTTATAAATAGTACACTAAATCTTTTTAAGCTGATATAGTATAAACCTGCTTTTTAATGTCCAAACATCTACTATTTAAATAGAACAAAATGACAATATGGTATCTTAATCTCAACTTCATTTAAATGTTGCAAATATTTATCATTAATAATTAGCATTAGTTTCTATTTTAACAAGGAAAGCAAAAGACGTTCATGGATTTGATTTCAGAGAACTCAAATAAACATTTATCAGAGATACACTAAAGAAAATAACACATGCATTTGTAGTACATATAATAAAAAAATCAGAGTTTGGGTATTTACACATGCTGCACTGAACTAATGAAAAATTTGCAATGAATAAATATAGTATGCAATTTTTACCAGTGTATTTTAAAAATGGATAAGTTGCAAACATATGCACAATATCAAACATTCACACATTTCTACATTGCTGCAATTCTACTCAGAAAAGCCAGCAAGATCCCAGTAGGGTATTTAATAATTGAATATTCCTGACCCTTTATGCTGCTACTGAATTCTCTTGGGACACTAGCAGTCCAAAGGAAAAATGCCATGCTGTTTCTGAGTGTACTGAGCTAGTCTTAATTGTAAGTGAGTGAATCACATTTCATTGGTTTTGTTTGTTTAAATTGGTTAATTTCCATGAAGAAATGCAGAGCTCAGCAATTTTCTGTAGCATTCGTTATTTTTTCTTTAATGTAATGAAAGGAAGCCAAGTTTCACACTCTAAAGGAAACTCCTTGATCCATAGCAAAAATACATTAGTGTTTTGAAGTTTTCACTCTGTTTTGCTCAAATGTGCTCTCCTGGGAGTTTATATGCATTGAAATTGCGGCATAAGCTTAATATTACTGTCACCAAGGATTTATTTTTTGCTTTGACTCTAGATGTAACAATTTTATTGGATTTTTCTGGCTTTTGCTCTTCTATCTATCACACAGTTGGGATGGATTACAAATGTACACTGTCCCTGGAATGGTCTCAGCTTTATCTCAACATGGATTGTTTCCTTCTTCATTGAATTGTACCTATTAGGCTAGATACAGTGCAGCCTTAGCCAAATTTAATATACAGTGAAGAAAACTAGTATTGATAAAATTTTTCCATCATCCAAGTTCTTTTTTCAATAACAAAATTTCTCAAAAGATAAGAGTTTTATGAGTTTTAAAGATTTTTTTGACAGGATGCAATACTATGATATTAATGATACTCAGCTACATAAAACACACAACTTTGTTCCTTGCAGCTACAGAAGCAGAAAAACATCACTCCAGCCCACAAATGCTTTTGCCCCTAAGAGCAGCATAAAACCACTTGAAACTGTGGAAAAACATGAATTTACATATATCGTTAGTGTATAATTAGTCCTTATGGTTCTGTGTCGATTAGGTAACTTGAATGACATTTCTTTTTTAGTTGTAGTGAATGAAGTCTGACCTTAGGTGTCTGGTAGATGACACTGAGTAATTAGAGAAGGGACCTAGTTTATTGAAATTTGTGATTAACATCTGAGATGAGTGTTTGTGTAAACATTTAAGTCACATGTCAATAAGAGCAACTGAGTGCATGCCACAATAGGAGATCAGGGCATTATGATGCCACAAAGAAGTAAATTCCATGGTAGTGTGGGAGGTCCTTCTGTCTATGTGTTGCATTTATTGCTTGATGAATAAAGAACTGCTTTGAGCCTATGGCAAGACCAGAACAGAACTAGGTGGGGAAAGCTAGGCTGTATGCTGGGGGGAAGAAGGGCAGCATCAGAGGAAAAGCCACAGAGCCACCAGAGATAGAAGTGCTGAAACTTTGCTGGTAGGCCACAACCTCGTGGTGATGCACAGATTAGTGGAAATGGGTTAAATTAAGATGTAAGAGTTAGCCAATAAGAAGCTACAGCTAATAGGCCAAGCAGTGATTTAATTAATACAGTTTCTGTGTGATTATTTTGGGCTAAGCTAGCCAGGCAGCTGGGAACTAACTAGCAGCCTCCTTCCTACACCATGGGCTGCACTGTGACTGTCAAGATGTTTCTTATTCTAATTGTTATCACTCAGATAAGCATTTTGTTTTGAAATTACTTCCAAATCATGAAAATCTGCATGGACTAATTTAGTCATAAATTGTCAGTGCTTGATACGACCTATAATTGAAATAGTCTAACTCCCTCACTATAATTGTTCCCCCATAGATTCCTTGCCCACAACTTAGCATTGTCATCACCTTACGATCACTTTAGCCTTCCCTCTTCTGCGCAGTTCTCACCTGAAGTAACATGGGCCATGCCTCATTTCAAGTCCATTGGCCTTTTCTCCTCAAGTCCCTTTTGGCACTCCAGGCTTTTAAAAAGATTTGCAGTTGATAACTCAACTCTCAGTCACATATTTCAAATCTTTGTTGAGTTTTATACTGCTTCAAATCATTCTATTTTCAAGATTTATCATTTTTCTTTGAATGTCTAATTCTACTGAAAATTCAAATACCTAAGAATGTCATATTAGTTTAAGTAAAATACATAAATCTATTTTAATTTACACTAAATCCCATCATTACTTTTACATCTTTAATATATAAATACTGACAGTTTTCAGTGCCTACATTGCTGCTACAGATCAAAATTCTTCATTTGGACTTTCTGAATGCATTTACCATTGTTTGCTTCAGAATACACACACACACACACACACACACACAGAAAGAGATACAGAGAAGAGAGAGGCATGAATAAAGGAATTCCTTTCTCTGTAGGTATTTTTATGATCTTTCTGCTTCAGCCCCTCCCCACAAACGACAACAACAAAAACAGTAATCCAATTTGACTTTAAAAATCTGAAACGTATTGCCCAAATATTCTCTCATTTTTGCAGTGTGGCTTTAGTCAGTAGAGGTTGTACACATTCTTATCGGCTTTAAGTAATAGAATTTGCTAAGTACCCTTCTACTGGGAACTTTTATATTTGTCCATCACCGTAATTTCAATGCCTCTCCAAATTATAATGAGGGTTGCTGCCTTATATTTTAAGATACTTGAACAGTGGTCAATATTTTCAGTGAAAAATACCTTTGTTAGCCAATTGAATGCTGTTTTGCTTCCAATCCTGAACACTCTGTCCTAAAAATCTTTCTTCATTTAGGTGTTGCAGTTTTATTAGGATTCTATTACAGCCCTAATGGTTTGTCACGGAGTTACTGATGCAAAAATGCACAAGTTATTACACTGTAGTTCTGCAAGCCACAAGCACTTGACTTGTTTCACTTGACTAAGATCACAGCATTTTGAAGCTGTGTTATTTTGTTACATTTCCTGGGAACATTTTCATTCATGATCATTTGGATTTTGGGGAGATTTGGATACCATCACTAGGAAAAACATCACTAATTACTTACTTAATGTTGCTCATTTGCTTGTCTATCTTTGAAACTAGTAACTTTTGTATTGCATAATTATTACAACCTGAAATATCATAATTCTTTTGGGCATTGTCATTTTCCTATACTTACCACATCCTCCCTGTTTGCCTTTCTTTCCTTTAAGAGCCCTTACGTGCATATCAAACCTATCTGCAAATAATTAGAGTAACTATATAGCATTTTCAAAATACTAAAATACTTTATTTGTGAAGATTTTTTTTTCTATATAGCCTAGACTTTCCTAACAGTCATGATTCTCCTGTTTCTCTGCCTCCCGAGGGCTGGCATTATAGGCACAGATTGTTGTATCCAGCCTCCAAAACACCTTTTACCAAGAAAAGTAAAATTCAGTAGTATAAATTAAGGGAATCAGAATTCTGGAATATTTGGAGAAAAATTAGTATGCCAATAGCATATCGGTATATGATTCCTCTTTAATATTTTTCATTTATTTTCCATACTGACCACAATTTTCCCTCCTCCCTCGCCTCCCCTTTCCTCTCCCTGACTCACATCTATTCCCCTCTCCCTGAGTCACATCTATTCCCCTCTCCCTGACTCACATCTATTCCCCTCTCCAACTCACATCTATTCGCCTCTCCCTGACTCACATCTATTCCCCTCTCCCTGACTCACATCTATTCCCCTCTCCCTGACTCACATCTATTCCCCTCTTCCTGACTCACATCTATTCCCTTCTCCCTGACTCACATCTATTCCCTCTCCAGTCATCCCGTTCTCCTCTGTCTCCATTAAGGAAGGAAGAGGCCTCTCGTTGGCTTGAACATAGCATGGCACATGAAGCTGAGGTAGAGGTAAGACTGGGTCCCTCCCCCTATAAAAAGTCTGAGCAAGGTAATCCAGCATGAGGAACAGATTCCCAAAAGCTAGCTAAGAGCCAAGGAAGTGTCCTGATCTTGCTGCTAGGAGTCTTACAAACAGATTAATCTACACAACTGCCACGTAGAAGTAGAGGGCCTGTGTAGGTCCCATGCAGGCTCCCTAACTTTGGTCTAGTGTCCATGTGCTCCCTGGAGCTCAGGTCAACTCTGTCTGTTGGTCCCTCTGTCAGGACCTTGAAACTCCCGAGGACATTCAATCTCTCCTCCCTTTCTTCTGAAGGAGTCCCAGAGCTCGGCACAGTGTATGCTGTGGATTTCTGCATCTGCTTCCATCAGTTACTGGATAAAGACTATGTGATGACAGTTCACATAGTCACCAATATGATTACAGTAAATCGCCAGTTCTGGTACCCTCTACACTATTGCTAGGGGTCTTAGCTTGGTCATCCTTGTGTATTCCTGGGAGATTCCTGGGCACCATATTTCTCTCTATCCTTCCCTTCCTCCCCAAACCATGTCCTGTACCAAGTCAGCCCAGCAGCTCCCTCAGGTGCCCAGCAGCTCCCTCAGGTGCCCATGCCCCCATCCTTTTCCTCCCCACCCCCAGGTTACTCGGAAGATCTTTTCTATTTCCCCTTCCCAGACAAATTCATGCATCCCTCTTTGGATCCTCTTTATTATCTAGCCTCTCTGTAGCTGTGAATTTTAGGTTGGTTATCCTGTATTTTATTTCTAAAATCCACTTACGAGTTAATAAATACCACGATTGTCTTACTGTGTTACCTCAGTCAGAATTATTCTTTCTAGTTCAATTCATGTGCCTGTAAATTACATGATGTCATTGTTTTTCACAGCTGAGTAATACTCCTTTGTGTGAAGGTATGACATATTCCTTATCCATTCTTTTGTTGAGGATAATCTAGTATTTTACGGGTTCTAGCTATTATTAATAATGATGTTATGAACATAGCTGAACAAGTGTCCTTGTGGTATTATTGAGCAGCCTTTGGGTATATGTCCAAGATTATTATAGCTGGGTCCCGAGGTAGGTTGATTCCCATTTTTCTAAGAAATGGCCATATTGATTTCCAAAGTGTGTGTAAAATTTTGTACTCCCACCAGCAGTTGAGGAGTGTTCCCTTACACCACATCCTCTTGAACATAATCAAAATACCAAATAATTCAATTAAAAATAGGGTGCTAATTCTCAACAGAAGAATGTCTAATGTCTGAAATATGCTTAAAGAATTGTTCAACATCCTTAGTTATTAGAAAAATGAAAAACAGCATGATTCTGAGATAACATCTTACTTACACCTGTCAGAATGGCTAACATAAAAAACAATGATGACAGCTTATGTTGGTATATAATTTTTAATATAGCTGTATTATTTCCCCTTACTGTGATACATGGCTATTTTATGATTGCTTTAACACTACTATAATTTCTTAAATATAAAATTAATGTGAAAGTGATTTTTACTATTTAGAAATGTATTTCTAACTAATTATCTGTAAGTCAAATAAATAAATGGCTGTTACCTAAATTAAAGCAACTTTAAAATCTCATACTAAAACATGCTGTTTTCTAACAAGTGTGTCTTGTCTAAATTTCTATTGTTAACATTATACATATTTATTTCAAAATATGAGTAATTTCAATTATTGTCTTTGACAAGAATGTTTTAACTATGCAAAAGCAGAGTGAAATTTAGCACATTTTTCTGAAAGAAAAAATTGTGAAAGGGTCAGATTTTGTTATCCTTTTTTTGTTGGACTATTCAAAAATTTTCTCAGCAGTTTTGTTGAACAGTGCAACTGTATTTAAGCTAAAGTGACTCAATGTCCTCTGTTTCTCCGTACTCTAAGAGTTATGAAAGTTCCAAATAGATGGCTCCCTGACCCTACTAAAGGCAGGCAGAACACTATCTGAATTGAGCTATGATTTTACCAGTTTTCTCTTTGATCTGTGACTTTCAAATTTAATTACTTAAACATGTTTATCATACATCCAAGAGTTTTGAGGTTATTTCCACTACTGTTATTGGCCTTTGTTTTCTCTAAATATACTGAAAAGTGATCACTGAAATAAGAACAGCAGATTATTAGACTTGTAGTTTTTTTATTGTGTTTGAGTCTGAAGTTAACATTTTTGTTTTGAATGACCTCTGATGGACAAGGAGTTGATAATTTGAAGAGAGTAAAATGTCTTTAGAAAATATGGGATTTGTCCCATATTAGTGTTTTATTACATCAAATGAAACTAAGTGACTAGATTTTGGACTGACAAAATATGAAATATACACATATGGTCAAGTATTGAACTATTTTCTCAGGGTTCCATTCTACTTATTTGTCCATTCTTGGATGGAGGAGTGAAGACTGAGAAAGAAATACACAAGAGACAACAGATAGAATCACGAGGGCATCCATTGAATATTGTGATCCACCTTAAGTTACTCAAAGTTCTATACTCAAACACAAAAGGGGGGCATAATACTTCTTTACTATGATACAAAAACAAACTAATTTCCTCCTCAAATCTCAAAACATAAGTAGCCACATCCTATGTCAAAATATCATTTTGTCTTGGCCAAACATCCTATAGAAATAAGATTGTTCAACCATCTTGTCATATAACTTTGAAGGAGCAAGAAGTGGTCTGAACTCTCTACATTTTAGTTTAGATGGAATGGATTCACTTCTATGGGTTCCTAAACTATTCAAAACAGTTTATAAATAACCTTTGATTCCATAAACTTCAAGTATTCAATGAAAACCATATTCTACTAGTCCAATACAACCCTTTACCTTTTTATTCTCTGCTTTTTCAGAATTGATGTTGCCCCTGCCAAATCAATTTCATAAGGAACCACAACATTTTTCTTTCCTTATTCAAAATATTCCATTGCTATTGTCCTCCATATCAAATACCTATGGTAAAATCTCAAAAACCAAAACAATCTACCTCTATTTTGTTGCAAATAGTAATTCTTCAGGCATAGATATATTGGTGGTAATTCTCTTCTTATTTTATAAGAAGTAATGTTCATCACCTGGTCCCCAGGTGGTGTTGCTGGCTTACAGGTTTGTGGAACCTTTGAGACAGAGTACCTACAGCAAACAGAGGCATTGTGGGAGGGTAAAGATGACATCCATCTCTGGTTGTGGTGCAGATTCTGTGTCCTGCTCTGTCAGGTTGTGGGACCCATAACATCATATGCCTCTTACTATATATGGAGAGGTCCCAGATACTGTGTCTTCCCTGACATGGTGGCCTGTATCTCCCAAAATTAATTAATTTGAGCCAAATTAATTTTTCTTCCTTTCAGTTGCTTTCTCAGCTATTTGGTTACAGCAATGAGAAAAGTTAATTAATGTAAACCCTACATGAGTCTGAGTTGGAAATAAATTTCAGGTTTAAGCCACTACAGGGAAAATATTCATGAACAATTTGCACAGTCTCTCTTCCATGTCCCTATCCTGATCAACTTTAGTTTTTAATGATGCAGAGTTCTATGCCAAGTGCACAGCCTTGTGTGTATCTTACGATGTGCTAATTTTGTTTTATCAGCCCTTAAGTTCCCTATACTGCTCCCTTGTAGACAGCCCCTGCCCTCATCCTTTAACGCCAGTAACCACTAACGACTTACCTGCCTCCCAGCTTTGTATGTTTAATGTACTATAAGAAGCCAGCCATAAACTTTCATGTTGGCTTCTTTTACTTTACAATATGCATTAAAGACTCAACAATGTTGTTGTGTGAAAAAATAATACTCATTACCATAAACATGGACTTTTGATCATGAGGGGAAAGTAGATCTGGTGAAGTCTGTGCAGGAGCAATAGTGATGAAGTCAGTGCAGAAAGAACTGGTAAAATAACCTTAAACTGAATGTTGTCTGAGCCAATGACTGCATTCCATCTTCAAAAGCACTCAAAACATTTTCTGTCAATCTTTTGAGTTTCTCAACTGAAAACTTCCTTCATTTTGATCAGGCCTTGCAATTTCTACTGCTATTCTATTGTTAAGCTCATTATTCTAAATCCACTGAAAAATGTTTTTCTTGGTGGTATGAAGTAACCTATGTTGTTTGGACAAATCCTCAATTCCTCTTCACTCACAATATAACATGACCACCATCATGCAAATCTATATCTATCTCAGAGGAGTTATGCAGAACATTTATTGAATTAATCTATATGATCTGTATGAATTTAGTAAATCCAGGAATACAAAATATTTAAATATATTTTTCCATGATAAAAAGAACAAAATATGATGTGGGAATATATATGGACTTTGAAATATTTAAAGAATGATTCAAGATTCTGTCACATGTATTCATCTTAGGGAAAAATTAGAATAAAATTTATATCAAAATATAGCCTTTGTCAAAATACACTATTGCATTATATTCCCTATATAACCTGACTAGGAGTGAAATCCCTTTGCTCCTATGTCATCATTATGCTCTATCAAAAGTCTAATTCTCTAAGAAAACTAAGGTATTTTCTCACACACAGCTTTGGCATCTGTTTAATAACTCAAGTTTCATGTGAGAGATTCAGAAAGAAATGTGAGCACCAAAGTATTTCAACTTCTGATAAACAAAAAGAAATACACAGAACTGAGAGACTTATATGCTGCAATACTTGTGCGCATATATCCTCTCAGAATTCCATTTACCAAATGTTGACTTCCTAAATGAGCTTATTTTTCAAATAAAGTGATAAAGAAGGAAACTAATATTGAAATTTTTCATGTGCTTTTATCTAATGCTAAAGTAAATAGTGTCTCAATGCTCTGACTTTGAAATAAGAAATGATTCAAGATTCTGCCACATGTATTCTTCTTAGCAAAAAATTAGAAGAATAAAGTTTATATCAAATAGAGTTTTTTTAATTTTCTAGTAATTAGGCTCTTTTATGAAATAAGCTTTAAGATTTATAACTTAAATACTTGATATTTCATTAAAAATTATTAGATGAGTATGAAAATTTGTGTTGATCTGATAATTCAAGCTACTTCTATAAAACCAATAAAGAAGTTTAATTTCATGTTATGTTTTTTGTTTGTTTACTTAATTTAACTAGATTGATTTCCAAACTTAACAAATTCCAAAATTATTGCAGTGAAAGTCACATGGGAAGTAGACATTCTTTTTAAATTCTACTGCAATATGAGACAGATACAATGATATGTTTTTCATGTTTCCAACTAAATAAACTATATACACCATCAATAGTTACAGGCTAAGTTAGTAAAACCTTTACTCATTACTGTTTGAATGTGTCTGCCAAGGGAGTTAGAAATTTAATTCCTAAACACCTGCGGTAGCTTTCGCTTTGGTTTGTAAATTGGTCTCCAAGAGTTCCTGAATTGTGGACTTGTCCACAATATGATGGTGATGAAGGCAAAGGATTCAGCAATGTATTCCTTATAAGATATTGTGAGAGAGCTTCCCTTTATTGGAGACCTCTTCTTGTGGTGGAATAGAAGAATTCTCTGGTTGTCTTTCCTAGTTCTAGGTGAGGTGCTATGAAACCTTTTCTGTTCAGCATTGTCTGTTCCTTGCTTTATTATGATTCTTCTTCTCATCTACATTCCCAGTCATCATCATGAGAATAGACCTCTAGGTTACAGATCACCAAATTTGATCACTGGTTTTCAGATTTACTAAAAGGAAAGCTATACAAACCTACACAAAAACCTTGTTTCAGAATTCTCATTCTATTTCAAGTGGGGCAATTTGAGGACTATTGAGCCTTTGGAAAACTCATGAGGATGGAACCTCCATGAAAAGACTCATTTAGTCTTCATAGGAGGCTTTATAGGGAGAAAGAACAAGGCTACCATTCTCATGCCGATTCAGAATATAGTATCCTCCACCTTGTTTTGACAAATCATTGAAATTTCCTCTGACACATTAATTCTTATATGGACTCTCTATCCACCAAAGTGTGAGAGTTAAGTATTTTTTCTTCATAAATTACACAATTTGTTCTGTTGTGAATAAGAACAGAAATACAGCACAGTCATGCATTTATTGTGTATGCTGTCTTTCTGGACCTACTGAACAATCTATCTTGAATTCTTTACTTTGCCTCACATTAGACAAATGTCTCAATCATCCATATCAGTTAATTTGCTGATTATTTGCTTTGGGGGTGCCCTTTGTTTCTGGCTTGAATTTATTTCTTCTACCACAAATTTTATTTTCTTTATTTGAGAAATATATTTCTTTGATGTGTATGTGAACAAGCAACAGAGTTTTCTTTTAAAATTGGTTTGTGTATAATAAGTTTGGTGACATTTAACTATTTGGTCTGACTTGTGCATTGTATCGAGATGATTAAAATAATAAATATCTTTTTTCATAAATAGTTATTTATGAACAAATTGCCATGATAATTCTAAATGTATCTCAGCTAATTTTTCTCTGGGAAGGGATAAATTACAGGGTGCAAGGTTATCCACCATCATTCCATTACTAACCAAACATCTACTAACAACAAAGATTTCTGTTTCTACATTGATGAGCATATTATCTTTGAAATGCCATTTATTTAATTAAATGGAACTTTTTCTTTTTGTTTGCTGTTATTCGAGTTACAATTCTCAAATACAATTCATTTGGTTCATTTTCTGTTTATGGCAATGTTTGGATTATGTTAGGTTTTCCCCATCTTATATATCTGCATAGTAATATGTACTTAGGCCTATTTGGGACCTATGTATTCCAATGAATTTTGTTTTGTCCATTCCTGTTTTTACAGTATTATTGTTTGAGGTCCTGTACTATACCCTCTGAACTAATCATTTTGCTCAAGTTTAAGGCAGTTGAACCTGAAATCAAAATTTATTATGCATATGTCCTTTAATCCTTTCCATGAACTGAGAACACTTTGCTTTAACATACTGATTTGTTTCCCCATATTCAGATTAGAATAAATGCAAAACTATAGACACACATCTGAGCATTCTATTAATTTCTACTTGTCCTTTTACACATGGTATAATGTATGCAAATATAATTCACAGTCTCTCTCATATTAACTACCCTTAAATGATTTATGCACACTTGAATACATAGTAAATAATTTATTTATTATTTTAAATTAATCATCATATTTATAATATTACTTCATCATTTAAGTGTAAGCTTAATATGTCCATTTATTCTAAACTTCATCTTTGAGGTTTAGAGGATTTTATAACCTTGCTGCTAAATGTACATTAAATATCTTCCTGTATAATTTATGTTTTTGTAGACAGATTATATTATCTTTTAAATTGCTTGCTTTTCTAGTTGTTCCTGGAACCAAATATAATTTATTTGGGAGAATCAATTTTCATATTTAGGATCTTACTGACCTTATCATATTCATTATTTTACATTGAAATGGAATCAAATTGTTTTAATATTGACTTAAATGAAGATAATTTCCTTGTGTTTATTTCTATCTTAACATCTCTTTCTTTTTTGAACAGCTTATACATCTGGTTAGAACACATAAGGCTTTGGTAAGAATGAGAGATGACAGTAAACATTTCTTAGGTACCTGTATTTTAAATATTCAAGGTAAAATTGCTAGGGAACTTAAAAGAGTTGCTATAAATGTGCTTATGATTATCAATTTTTATAGTAAGAGGTATTTAGTGTTCTATATAGTTGAATAGTTTTATGGGTTCTTTTAGCTTATACTGAATTGCAGAATTTTCCCATCTTTCCTATTTTTTTCAGCTCTCCAGTGAACTGACCCTTCCTTCTATTATTAAAATTCATGCCATATTTCCCCTTATTAATGCTGTGTTTTGTATATACATGTTGATAAAACTTCATGACTATTGTTTCTCTAATCTTCTAAGGCTAGCAATTCCCACAGCGAAGTCTGTTCCTATTGCCTTTACAATCTTTGTACCTCTCAGTGTGCAATTATCCCTAATAGCTGTATAAATTGTGTTCTAGAGGTATCCATAACCGTAACTGAATTCTCATGGAAGAAACTTTCAGATCAAATCTAACATGGGTAGCCTGCACTCTCTCCTGAAGTGCATGGCATGCTCAATAATATGAAATCATCTTCTACCTTTGGTTAGAGGGTCAAAGGGCTTCAGAATAACTTGTAAAGATTTTGGTCTCTTTACTGACCCTGACCAGCAATTCAAATTTATCACCTTAAAGGGACAAGAATGTAGGGATAAGTGTCCTATGTGGGCACCAGATCTACTTCTCCATGTTGAATGTCCTGGCTGCCTTTGGGCCAGCTTGACACGTGCTATAGTCATCAGACAGGAAGAAGATCCAATTGAAGAAATGTGTCCCTGAGATCCAACTGTAAGGCATTCTCTCAATTAGTGACCAATGGGGGATCCAGCCTATTGTATATGCTACCATTTCTGGACTGGAGGTCCTGGGTACTATAAATAAACTGGTTGAGAAATTCAGGGGAAGCAAAACAGTAAGCAGCACCCCTTAATGCCTTCTGCGTCAGCTCTTGCCTCCAGGTTCCTGACATGCTTGAGTTCCTGGCCTGACTTCCTTTGGTGATGAATAGCAATGTGAAACTTTAACCTGAACGCACAATTTCTTCCCTAACTTGTTTTTTTTTTATCATGGTGTTTTATTTTAGCAATAGAACCCCTAAGACAAAGCAGACCTGATCATGTTTTGAGGATTGTGGAAGGAGTTTGGATCTTTGCTCTAGAAACGGCATTAAATGTTGAGACAGACATAAGTGGGGTGTCTTTTAGGGGTTTGAATGATAAGAATGCTTAAGGCAGCGCACATGGAGCTTGGTATGTGGTGTTTCAGAGGGAAACCTAAAGACTCCATCAGGCCCTGCTACAGAGATGGGTATGAGTCTGGGGGAATTAGATCTCAGAAAAAAAGATGGTTTTCACCATAGAGTAGAGCACTGCAATTTTTTTATGTGAAGTAGGAGACACAGTTATATTCTTATTCCTCTACATATGGGCAACTAGTTCTTCCATCCCCATTTTTGGAAGATGTGCTTTCTTCTCCAGCACGTTTTTTTAAATTTTATTTTGTAACTTTTTCAGATATTAAATGGCTGTGGTGGTGCATACTCATGTTTGGAACTTCAATTTCGTTTCATTGATCCGCATATATGTTTTTTATGAAGCACTGTATCATTTTTAATATTATAGGCCTGGAATCTATCTTAATATCTGGAGTTTTAATTCTGCCAACATTGTTATTTTTGCTAGAACTGAGGAATTATCTTCTCTTTCTTTCCAGTGATTTATATTTGCTTGATTCAGTTTATTACCATCTATGCAATGTTAATTTGTATACAATTGTGATATACTTATAAATAATTTCAAATGTTACTATTAGTTAATGATACATACACATGCTCTCAGTTCGCTGATATTTTTTTCACGCTTCTTATTGTTTTCTTAAGCATGGTTTCGTTTTATTTCCCAAGTTGTCATGTATCATTTATTGCTCTTAATTTGTGACCTTCATCAGACTCTCAGACGTTTTCTAGGACGTGACCATCTCATTCATTTTATTGAATCTGTTGGTCAACAGCTGGCTATGAATGCTATTTAGTTAAACTTTTATTTTCTGTGGCTATATTATCCATTTCTACTTTCAATTTATTTTTAAAATATTAACTTCATTGATCAAATCCTCTCCCTTTAGGATTCAGAGGTTGTCTAGAAAAATGAGCCACAGTGGGAAGGTGTAGTGTAAGGAAAGAGCAGGCCTGCTTTTCGTCCCGCCTGGCTCCCGCACGGCTAGCTTAAACCC
>LOJH01025741.1:0-18632 GCA_001685095.1 Ellobius talpinus
TGGGCTGGTATCTTAGCAGCTATTGGCTGAAGGAGCGGAAGGAGCTCCCGCAACTTCTCCTTAAATGGCATCTGAGTCCATTGCAAGCCATACATCCAAATAGCGTTTTCCTGGTGGGGTTGGAGATAATCTAAAAGCATGGAGAGAGGTTGGCAGTGAAAATGGTTGCAGTGCCTTCCTTTGAAATAGCACCTGCTTCTAAATCATGGTTTTGTACATCTGGGTCTCACTAATCACCCTAACCTCGTAAGGACTCTGGTGTTTCACGTCCCCTGTGCACCACTGAGGTTGGACATAGACTGCTCTTGAGAACCTTGGTCGGGCTGGGATGGCGCATTGGCTCAGCCTCCTGTCACAGCTGCTTCTTGATTCTGTTCAAGATGGAGGAGGACCACCTCTACGCTTTGCGGTGGAAAGAGCTGGAGATGCACAGCCTGGCCTTGCAGAACACCCTTCACAAGCGAACCTGGAGTGACGAGAAGAATCTGTTGCAGCAGGAGCTCCGGTCCTTGAAGCAGAACATTTTCCTTTTCTATGTCAAGCTCAGGTGGCTGCTGAAACACTGGCGCCAAGGGAAGCAGATGGAGGAGGGAGGAGAGGATTTCACGGAGGTAGGGCCGCCCGCCCATGCAGCCCATTTAATTTGCATCTGCTTTATTCTGGACACCCCCACACCACTGTCTCACCCATTGTGTCCTCTTCTTTTTACTTTTGCTATCAATCCAAGCCATGGAAACCGTGTCCTAGCCAGGCACGCACAAAAACGAGCGAGTGCTGTACTTGGACTTGGCTCTAAGAGCTCTAAGGTCTTTAATTCCCCTCTGGAATTATTTGCTGGAATGTTTTGCTCACATCCCCTTTAATGTGGGTGGATATAAATCTTTAAAGGCTATATAGTCATCATCCCGAGGTCTTCACTGTCTCATTCGATCTCAGTGGTTTATAAAAGCGGGTGCACAAATGTGTTCCGCCCATCCCCCCAGCTTTGTAAGGCTCCCTTCTGGGCATCACATGGGTCACTTTGTCACCTCCGACATTTGTATATGTTGACCCCATGTGTCTCAATTCCTAGATTTAGAGAGCAGGGTTTGTTGCTTTCTATTTAGTTTTGTTTGTTTGGTATACGAGTGTCTTGCCTGCCTGTATGTCTTGTGCACCATGTGTGTGCCTGGTACCCAGAGCCTGCAGAACCCAGAAGGGAGAGTAAGATCTGCCTGGAACTGGAGTTATAGATGATTGTGAGCTGTCATGTGGGTGCTGGGAACTAAACCCAAGTCCCTCTCAGTGCAAGAGCAACCTATCTTCTTAGTCCCTGAGCTTCCTACCCCTTAGGTTTTTGTTTTTGAAACAGGATCTTTCTGTGTGGCCTAGGCTGGCTTTGAACACAGAAGTTCTTATACCTCAGCCTCCAGACTGCTGAGATTGCAGGTGTGGGCCACTGTACTTGTCACTGACCAACTCTTTACAGCACAAGTCAGACTGCCCCATGGCTTTGCATGTCCTGTCCCCACTCTTGTTCTCTGTCAAAGTACGGTTACACACAGCATGGGCGACCTGTGTAGTCACACTAGCTACTAATGCAGCTGATCCTGCATTGTGAGCAGTTGGAGCCCCTGAAGCCTTTTGTCTGTTTTTAACTCTAGTGAACACTGTGTGACATTTTAAGTTACCCTGTGAATGATAATTCTCTCTCCTCAGATTGAAGAACATTTTTAAAAATTATTTCAACCAGGTTCCTAGGGTCTATGCTATGGAAAAACATGGTGAAGCAAAACCTAGATGTGGTTCTTAGGTTTCTTGCTGATAATACACTGGGATTCCTCCTCCTGCCATCTATAAAACTGCCTCTGTGAGCAGTCATAACTTACAAAGAATAAAACTGCATTAATCTTTTCTAATAAATTGAGCATCTTTGCTGCTTACGTGAAAGAAGTGCAGTGAGTGAGACTAGCATCTTGGGGAAAAGTCTGGGGACTAGATAGATCACCTGCAGGTGAGCGCTTACCCAAGGAAAAGTTTGGGGGTCAGATCACCTGCAGGTGAGCGCTTACCCGACAGGCCACACAGAGTTGCAGTGTGAGGAGGAGGCTTGTGTGAGACCAGGGGTTTGGTCTCACAGAGGTTGGTCATGGCTACTCCCATAATGAGACTCTGTCTCAGGGGAAAAGTCACACTGTAGAACAAAAGATTGTAAGCCAAGTTATGATCTTGTGTGCTGCTTTCAGAGCGAACATCCAGAGAATGTGCCTGGGTTTGCTGAGCTTGGTGTCCAGGGCAGTCACCAGACAGATGGAACAGACCAAGACGATGCTGACCGAAGCTGTGGCCTTCCTGTGGGAGAGCATGCCCCACACTCTCCAGGACAGATCAGTGAACACGGATCACGGCTGCAGACTACAGATGGGGGACCACTCAACAGGCAGGTGGGTGCCTAGCTCTAAGCCCAGCCTTCTGTGCACCGGAAGGAAACTACTTGGGCGTGTCTCTGTCATCTTATTCCAAATGTTGAAGTTCCTGGGTACAGAAAAGACCTCCACTGTCTTAACCGCCTGTCTGTGTCAGGGGTAAGGTCAGGCTGTTCATCCTTGCTCATCTATTCATTTAGTTAACCCCTAACTCAGGACCAGTGTAAGGTCAAACCTATTGAGTATGTGCCCACTTGGATCCAGAAAATTGATCTCAGAAGGAAGATACTCATTAGACTTCTAAGAAGAGAGAATACTCATTTTTATCATAGCCAGGGAATAACCTTATAGGACTGGTTGGTTGTCATTGCCAACAGGACTGTGTTGGTAGCATAGTTTATAAAGAAAAATAAAGAAGTATTTGTTCAAATTCCCATCATGTACAAAGTATTTCACATTTTTCTTTGATCACTTAAAACACGCATCCAAATGAAAATACATGGTAACACTTTGGAAAAATAGCATTTGTGGAAAGAGGAGAGGGGTTTGAACATCGCTAAATGTTTGGTGTCAGTGATACTACAGACAAACCCTGAAAACCAGTCCCCCCAACCCCACTATTGGTGACATAAAACCTTATTATTTTTATTTATTTATTTACTTTGCATTCCTATAACAAAGTGGCTGCTGTATTTGATTTGGAGACTTGAGATCCTGAGGTAGCTCTCCAAGTGCTTTCTGCGCCTACAGAAAGCCCAGGGTCCCCAGGCTGGCTGCCTGCTTGCTGATGTAAGGGTGCAGGTTTGGCACTGGGCACAGCCCAGCCTTCCAGCCACAGCCATTCCGGATTCCTCGTGCAGTGTGTCCAGCAGCTGCTGCTTCTCGCCTGTCCCCTCTGCCCAAAGTGGTGTGGGTCAAGTGGGAGATGGCTGTCACCAGGCCTCAGTGCGGATTCCAATGAGAAAGCAATGCCTTTGTAGAGCGGCTAAGGGGAGATGACTTTCTCTTCATACACAAATCTGAACAGTTGTCTGTACCCCACCCACCTTCATTTTCCCTGAACAATGTGACTCAGGCTGGAGATAATAACTTTCAAAGGAGCCTCTCCTCAGAGTCATCAGGAAGTGCGTCAGTGTGCCAGAATCCCCGGGGAGAGTTGAGGTCATGGAATAAGTTTTCCAGCAGTGATCTAGTTAGAAACTGGAACATTACAGATTGTGAATAAAGCTTTAAAATGTAGGCATTTTATTGTGTTGAAGCGAGGTATTGTCGGTTAGTCCTCTGCAGTGTCTGTGATTGGCTCCCATCAGTAGACAGACCTGCCACAACTAAGATCCCGTGATGGGCATTTCCCCGGAGTGCCCCCGAACACTTTGGGAAAGAGAAAAGACGCAACACGTCTGGTTTTCCAAACACTCATGGAAAATGTTACCCCGGGGTGAAAAATACTGTAAAGGCCCTTGGCCGGAGCCACCCACCAATGCTTGAATGTCTGTCCCCCTTGCCTTCTGTGGTTACTCTTAAAAGTAGGACAGACAGACATGGGAGATTCCCCTGCGTAAGGCGTTCAGGAGGATGGGCTGATGGGGGAGTGTGCATGTCAGAACCAGGTCTGCAGCTCACTGAATCTCCAGCCCGCCGCAGTCATGAAAGCAAATGTGTGCACAGTGGCATTCGGAAGAGGACAGGAGATTAATGAGCCCTACTGTAAGCGACAGCTGGCTCACTGACGGCGAACATTCTCCGCTAGAAGATTCGCCTCTCTGGGAGTGGTGCGGTTGTTAGCTGGGCAGCCTGGATGCAGGAGCCATTCCATGTGTTTTAAAGCGCTTCTGAGCAGAACCGTGGCCCCCACAAAGCCCTGAGAACCTCAGGGAGTGATTAAGTCGCATGGGAAACAAGGCCAATCGGCTTTCCCAAGGATGAATGAGCAAGTAATAAAATGTAACAAGACTTCTCGGGCCCAGTCCTGGATTTGTATCATCTTTTACTGCACATTCTCACAGTGCAGTGCTGTAGATGGCTACCTTTATCATAGCCAGAGAAGTTAAAAAATATCGACTGTACCGACCCACATTGAGTCAGATCAGAAGCAAAATCCGTCAGGTTGGCAAACTTTGGTAGTGCCCACGTTCCGGCCTCCTGGTCTTTAGTTATGCAGTCCCATGGCGCTGACCTTAAGCACCGTCTGCGTTTTCATTCCCTCCTTGCTGCTGGGTCAAGCTGAGTCTGAGCAGGGGAGAACTGGCTGTATAGTTCACATCGGCTGGGTATGCATTTCCTACTCTTCTTAGTCATCCCCGAAACCAAGGCCTGAAACAGGTGATTCGTGTTGCCAGTCCTGGGACCCTGTGGCTAGAGAGAAAACAGCTTGCTTTCCTGGCATTAGAGTAATTATTTAAATAAAGTTACTCTGACATTCAGAGGTATGACAACTTATACTGTGAGTGTGGAGCTCCTAACATAAGATTCACAGCAATAGCTTAAGAAATGTGGTTTAACATTAATCTCTAAGGCCTCATTCATCCTGCTCCCAGAGTCCTTGGTCCCCAGTCCGGCCACAGTGTTAAAACCTTAAGGGGCTTCCCCGGAAGCTGCCCTTCCCTCCACTGACAGGCTTTAACTAATTCTAACACTTGAAGCCTTGTTTTCTAACTGTCCATGCTGTCTTTCTATTTTCCCCCCAAGATAAAGAAACTTCTAGAAAGAGCACTTCTAATAGGTGAGATTAGCATGTCAAAACTGCCACCATGGACCACCACTCTCATTAGGCTGCGTCCCTTCCACCAGGGAGGTGCGGGGTTGCTAGTGCTTTTCAACAGTGCTTCAGTGGTCATGAGTTTGAGCACCCGCCCTGGTTTCTCAGCTTGTGAGCTGGTAATTCTCTGTCTAATCTGCTTAACAAGAGCCTCTTTAAGAGGCCCCTCACCCACCTGATTGCATTCTTGGGGGACTCTTGGGTAGACACAGAACCCTCCTGGCCATGAACCCCTAGGACATTTCCTGCTAGAAGGTAAATGACTTCTGCCTGAAAGTGAGCATCATTCCTGAAAACTCCAGCCCTATAATATAATTTCAAGGCCCGTCTTTGGGGGCCCATTCTTTGATCTGCAGAAAGATAATGGTTTCAGAAAAGCATGTTGAATTTCTTCTCAGAGTGACAATGAAGGCCGGAGTGACAAATGATTTCATTAGGAAAATGTGGCTGATACACAGATCTGTCATTTTAAGGTCTTGTTTGTGTTTCCTACCAATGGTGGGGGTATGGGGGGGCAGGACTGCCTGGAATTGATTTGTTTGCTTTTTTGAACACCACAAAAGCTCCCCTATCTTCTTTGTCAAATGGAAACTGGAATGCATGGGTCAGGTAATGAGGGCTGCTCCCTCAGCAACTGCAGAACTCCCCTGTGTTGTGAATAGCTGAAATAAATAGGAATAGCTGAAAAAATAAAAGCCATCACCTCTGTTTTGTGACTGGCTTTTTGTGCTTCTCCCCACAGTGGCAGGTCAATATATTCCGTTCACATTTAGATTAAGCCCATTTCCAGAGGTAATGGATGACTCAGAGGTGAGTCAGGCTAAGTTCATGGTGGCTTCCTGTTCCCATACGTACAATTTCATGTGATGCGTACATCTCCGAAATCTCAGAGCCTAGAAAAGTGGCTGGCATTGCATCACACATATCTTGGTCTGTGACCTTATCCATACCCCTGCTTCACTTGCTCTGAATGTACCACAGGCTCACAAGGCAATCTGGGGGACCGAAGGGCAGCCTTGAACCTGTCATTAAGTGTGACCACTGAGCACAGACCTTCATTTTGGATTTTTGAAGTGTCCCACCCAAGAGAGATGAGCTGTGAAGGACTGGAATGCCATTAATTAAAGGAACAGGAAATAGTAAAGCCATTGGTATCGACTACCCAGTTTGAGGAGACTTGGGAAATCATGTGTTTTTGTTTTGTTTTATTTAACTTAACCTGTGCTGAAGTTTATAAATCAAAAAGTTACATAGCTAGGCTCTGGCATGAAAGGGTTAAAAAAAAAAACAAACTTGTGTCCAAATGACTTTTCAGATCAAGAAATCTTTATGGATCAAAGTCATGCCTATATAGCCCTGAGTGGCCTTGAATTCACAGAGACCCTCCTAGGATTGATCCATTGTCTTTTTACCTTGCTTTGGATCACCTTTTTACTCCGAAATCTATCCCAGCAAAAGGCATCAGAAAAGACATAAGAATGGTAACTTTTTTGGTGGCTCAAATGTTATTATTTCCCTTAATGAAGGAGACAACAGTTTCTCAGAGATAGGATGGCTCTGCCAACAAAATGAAAAGAAAATAACTGAGCACATTGTCATGTGATATTTTAAATGTTTCTGGCTTGGGTTGTCCATGGTGGAGACAAACCTAAGTTATAGTCTAGAGAGTGGGACCTTGGCATACCTGTTTGTCCTGAGCTTTAGTTCTTCCTCTGTAAAATGCATCAAGATTGATAGGATATAAAAGTCATATAGATGAATAAGGTAGCACATATCCTAGCCCATAAGAAATGGTAAGTAGGGACTAGAGAGATGGCTTAGCAGTTAAGAGCTACCCTGCTCCTCCAGAGAATTCAGGTCCATTTCCCAGTATCCACATGGTGGTTCACAACCATCTATTAACTATGCATGTGGTATATCAACATATATGCAGGCTAAACACACATACACATAAAATACATAAAATAAATAAAATGTCTAAAGAAAGAAATGATAAGTAGCAGTGACTTATCATTACTGGATTTATGTGCCTGCATAAAAGACGTTTAGAAGACCCATGCCCACCCATGGCATAAGTGTTGTATATTCATGGCAGAAGCTGTCCTGGCTTCTTGCTACCCACACAGGGCTCTTGGGTGATTATGATAACAGGGTTTGCTTGTTCTCGTGGCCACCTTCACCCTGGAGTCATTTTGGAGCTCATTCTCTGGTAACAAATACTGCCCTGGGATCATAGGGTATTATGTTGGTGACTTGAACCCAAATGTGCATAGAAATATTTAGGCTTAATTTTTATCCGATCCAATATCTGCTAATCCTAAAAAGTGCCCACTTTTGTGCCTCCAGAGAAAGGAAATTTTCAATCTGCAAAGAGGCTGCAAAGCCTCGATTTTAAGGTCCTTATTGGTCACGTGACACAGGGCTGAACCATCACATGATTCTAATGTCATTAGTAGTCATGTGGTACGGGGCTGAGCCATCACAGACCAAACTGTTATATGATGTGGGGTTCATGGAGAAATGTTGACTCCATGTATTACATAGTTCACTGCAGTTTCTTCCATGTGAATGGAATGATTGACTGCCCCAAAGACTAGATCAAAATTATTATGGTTATTTTCCGCTTATATTTCATTAAATTCAAAGGTAGTGATTTTAAAAATATTTTTTACCTTTATGTGCATTTTGTATGAAGGTATCTGATTCCCTGGAACTGGAAATAGAGACAGTTGTGAACTGCCATGTGGGTGCTGGGAATTGAACCCTGCCCTCTGGAAGAACAGCTAGTGCTCTTAACCACTGAGCCATCTTTCCAGCCCAAAGGTAGTGATTTTTATTTAAGGATTTAAAGGCAAAAATAAATCTCCCAGGAAACATAGTCTTTAGAAAATCCTATGTAAAAATGAGGGTTTTTTTTTACGTTGATGAGTAATTTGCCTGCAAATAAATCTCCACCATGTGCATGTAGTACTCAGACAGACCAAAAGAGGGTGCTGGATCCCTAGAACTGAAGTTACAGGTGGTTTTGAGCCACTGTGTGGTTGCTGGGGATCAAACCCTGGACCACTGGAAGAGCAAACAGTGGTCTCTACCCTTGAGCCATCCTCGCATCCTTCTGAAGATGTGCATCTCTGAAAGGACCATTGCAGGGGCTCTTCTTCTCCAGCTGCCCTCATGTTTACACTTATGTCTCCTGTCAGTACCTTTGATGTGAAGTTTTTCCTGTTCACGAGCATCCATCTCCGTGAGGCCTGGGGAAACATAGTCACTTAGCTGGAGTGACTGTAGAACTTAAAGTTTCCTGTCTGCCAAAGTTTTCAAATGTACTCTTAATTAAGCCTTTTGTCACAAGTAAATACTAGTATTCAATCTCAGAAAATTAAAAAGAGAAAGGAGATAGCCCTTATATCACTGTCAAAATCAGCTACAGAAACTTCTTCTTAAATTATGGGCACAACTATGTACTTCCGGTTAGTTCAATATGCTGTCGGTAATTGAATCCCCCTGTTAACTCTAAACATACACATGAAGTAGCTTACATTCTCCCATACACAAGTCTTTTCTGGTTAGTGGATTCTGAAGAGACACGACCTTGTCATCTATGACGTTTGCATCTGAGAATCACACAGCGGAGTTGTTCCTGGTGCGTTTGCGGTTCTGCTGTCCTTTGATAGACAGTTAAGGGCACATGACTTCGAAGCGGGCTTGCCTGTAGATCCTGAGCTGAGGCCTGTGCACTTGCTAAGCGGTACAGTGCAGGAATTCGGTGTGAGCCAGTGGCTCTGATGTCCTGAGGTGGAGCTTAAATACACAAGGCAGGATTTAGTTTCCTGTTCCCTGTGCTTCCCAAGTAAACCAAGTCAGGAACATCCAATCAAGAACTTGTGACCTCGGGGCTTTTTGTTTAACTGGAAAGGACCCATCATGGCCGCCTATTTTTATCAAAGAGCCATAATTAGAGTATTTAATTCAGACAAACTTTCTCCTTTTTTTTCCCCCTCTCCTCTTTGGTTCCTAAGAGACAGAGCCTGGAACTTGCAATCCTTCAGTCTTACTCTCCCCATGCTGAGGTTACAGGTGCTGCATGTGAGCCTTTGTGATACAATGCCCATGCCAGCACACACTAGAACATAAATCAGAGTTTTGAAGTGTGCCTTCAAAGACTGGGCAGGGTCTGGAGCCTGGTCACTTTTATGTGGAGTACAAACAGTAATAAGGGCAGAGTGTGTCTTGGAATACGCAAACGCCTGTGAGTAAGTTGAGCATTATTTCACCTCCGGCTTTAATTAGGAACTCTCAGAAGCTCCCTCCCACTCTGCCTTGCTTGTCATTGTCCTAGTCTGAGTTACCAGAAGTCAAAGAGTGACCACCCTGTGTCTCCCAGAGCTCCTAGGCCCTCATTGATTACTTCTAGTTCAATAGCTTGCACTGGAGCGATGGGTACCACAGCAAGCAGCCCAACTCAGAGCACAGGGTATCTGAAGTCCCGCAGTGTGACCCAACAGACTGGCCTCAAGGGCTCCCAGTGGCCTTTGGCAACTTCTTGATTCTAAACTAACACTCAGACTTGAGGGCACCTGTGCCTTAGGTGCCCACAGCACCAATCCATGGTTCAGCCTCTGAACACATCTGCTCAGGGCCTTGGCCTCATGAGGCCTCTGGCCAGAGAGGGGACCATCCTGCCATTATTTGGTGATTGTAGGCCCCACCTACAGGTGCCTTCTGCAGGGAACCTGGGAGGTGCTGCAGCCCGACTTTTGACTGAGAACTTTTAAGTGAGGTTCCCTTGGCTCTGTTCCCACAGGTGGCGGAAAATCAGCAGCTGTTCAGGGCCCTCAAGGCCCTGCTGGAGGACTTCCGCTCGGAGCTGCGGGAAGATGAGCATGCGCGGCTCCGTCTGCAGCAGCAGTATGCCAGCGACAAGGCTGCCTGGGATGTGGAGTGGGCTGTGCTTAAGTGCCGCCTGGAGCAGGTACCCGCCCCTTGGGCCGCCTCCCTCCTGAACACTGTTCCCCTCTTCCCTATCCAGCAACCCTTGTGGACCGGGTTGGGGCAGGGAGAGGAGCAGGTCTTGAGGCTGTCCGTGAAGGGCCTCACCTTCCAAGTCCCATTGTTCACGGTAGTCTCCCTCCTGAGGGTGAATGCACCTTCACCAGTAGCATTTCCGTGTGCTGTCTGCTCCCTCGGTGCTAAACAAGAATGTCAATGAGCCCTGTCGAAGGACTGGCAGCATGAAGCTGTCGCCATGGTAAGCTGTCTATTTTGGACCACAGGAAACCAGAGTAGAAGTTTTTTCTTTTTTTCTTATTGAGACAAGGTCTCACTGTGTAGCCCTGGCCGGACAGGAACTTGCTGTGTAGACCAGGCTAGACTGGAACTTGCTATGTAGACCAGGCTATCCTCACCTGCTTCTCTGCTTCCCGAATGCTAAGATAAAAGGTGTGCGCCTTCACAGTGACTTCAGACTGTGTTTCTGTCCCCTCTGAAAACAGACAGCAGGTGGCTGCCCTTTAGAATTTTTGAAATATTGAAAAGAGCTTCCAGTCATGGCTTGGACACCTTGTCAAGTCAAATGTCCCTTTTATAGCAAAGAAACTGAGGCCCAGAAGGGGCAGCATGCTTCAAACCTGAGTCGGCTAGCATGGGGAGAGCCCAGGTGACCCACCTCCAGCAAGGATTTACAGTCAGCCTTGGAGTGTGGTTCGGCCCATAGGGAGCAGCAGCCTCTGCTGAGCTATTTCTCTGGGTGTCTCCCGCACAGTGTCTGCTGCTCCAGGGTGCTGTCAGGTCAGAAGGCAGGAACAAGGCCTGTGTGTGGCATGTATCTTCTAGCCTTTGTTGTGAGGCAAACTATAAAGTAATTAAAATTTTATATGGATTGGCTCAGTCATGAAAGGAAAACATCCCCTAAGAAGGAGATACCTTGTAAATAGCCTCAGTCGTGATAAAAGATGAGAAGAGCCTGTCACTCCGAAGAAAATAGCTCTCCTAGGACTCCCCAAGTTCACTGCCACATGACCTCCAGGTACCCCTCAAGGTCACTTACACCACCACCTTACCCAGGATACCTCCCAAGTTTGCCTGCATTACCACTGACCCCGGGCACCCCTCAAGTTCACCTGTTCTGTGGCATGAACTTAGGGACCTCCAAGTTCACCTGTACTGCCACTGACCCTGGGCACCCTGCTGCCATCTGCCACCAGATTTCACAAACTCTCCTGTTCTGTCTTCTGAGGTTTAAGGCTCATATCCTTGAAGAGGCAGGAACAGAGTCAGGCCAAACCTATGAAATGATAGAACTGTGGCCCTGTTTTGGTTCCTGGCTGCTCAGGAGAGGGCTTCTTACCAGATGCTCTGTTCATTCTGGTGTCCAGTCTGCCAGGAGCCACAAGGATGCTCTTCCAGGAGGAGCCATTAAATCCCTTCAGAAGTATGCAGTGGGTCCGTGTGGGTAAGAAGGAAGACATACATGTCGATGCGAGCCACTTTCAAACATTCTATGTTTGTCTCAGAGGAGCCTGAAATCCACCAGTGTGTTGGCTACAATTAAAGCCTCAGGGGAGAACAGAGCCTTCCTGCCAGGAAACAACCTCAAGTTCAGAAGCCAGGTAGTACCACAGCCTGTTCATCTTCTGCCCCGCCTGTTCAGGACATTTCTTCATCATACACATCCCAGGGTCAGCTTGGCCTTCTGCTTAAATACAAATCAAAAACCCAGATATTTTCAATGGAGCCCAAATCTCTGTTCTTTTCCTCCCAAACTAAGACCTTGCTCTTAATACTGAGGATCCAGCAACACATGGGACACTTTGCTTAGCTGGGCTTAGTGGCACATACCTGTAGAAAAACTGAGGCAGAGGGAATCCCAAGTCTGAGGTCAAGCTTGGTAACAAACAGGAACCAATTTCAAAATAAAATCACTTGCCTTGCATGTGTGAGGCCCATGGCAGGATCTTTGTACAGCTGAAAACAAAGCAAGACACAGCCTAGATTTCTAGTCTGCTGAGTCAATCCTTAAGACCTAGCACAGGCTGCTAGGCTCTCTGAAGAGAAAATTCCCCTGCAGACAGGCCAGCCTGATGGAGGTAGTTCCTCAGTTGGGGGTGTGTCTTCCCCTGCAGACAGGCCAGCCTGATGGAGGTAGTTCCTGAAGGAAGGCAGGGCAGAAAGTCAAGACAGGAACCCAGAGAGTGGAGCTGATGCAGAAGCCATGGGGGAGAGCTGCTTCCTGGGTTGCTCCTCATGGCTTGCTCAGCCTGCTTTCCTATAGAACCCAGGACCACCAGCCTAGCGATGGCACTACCCACCATGGGCTGTGCCCTCCCCTCCCTCATCAATTATCCATCATAACAATACCATACATACTTGTTTGCAGGCCATTCTTAAAGAGGCATCTTCTTAATTAAGATTTCCTCTTCCAAGATCTGTTTAGGTTTCTGTCAGGTTGACAGGAGCCAACCAGCACATTTATCCCGTTTGCATTTCTGCCTCAGCTGCTTAGAGGTGCCCATAGTTATCTGCCTCGCCTAGTTTCCAAGGAGAAGTCTTGTGTGATCCTTGAGCACCATGCGCAGTGATCAGTGATCGATGGTTCTCGGAACCAAGAGCACTTAGGAAAAGCAGGATGCTTCGTGGGTACTAGAGAAAGGAAGCCCTGCATGCACACCATAGTGCTCCTGCCTTTGATAATACTGTTTCTCTCTGCTTTCTACTGGTTTCCTCTTTGGTAGTGCTCTGGTTTCTACATTTCACCCCTGGGTATTTGAGAAATGTTTATTAAAGAATACTGGGTTCCATTGTTGGCCCACATAGGGGCCAAAGACACTGGACCGAGCGAGCATGGTAGCACCTACAAAAAACTGTAGAGCAGAAGACAGAGTGACTGACTGAGACTGGGGGGGAGGTAGACCCAAGGAGTCCGTCCAAGGTGTGCTCAACAATCTAGGAGATTTTATATCCGACATTCTAAATTCTGGCCTTAAAAATGAAATTTGCTTCGTTTTCCCATGGAATCAGACTGGCTTGGCTTAAATAGTATGCATCCTGGGATCCTGTGCAGGTATTCTAAGCTTTCTTTCTGCCTCCGAAGCTGAATTTCAGAGAGGGTGGCCCTGAGTCTTGTCTTCTTTGGCAGCTGGAAGAGAAGGCTGAGAAAAGCTTGGGAGAGCTCGACTCCTCTGCGGAGGGCAAAGGGACCTTGAAGAAGGAGAGAGAGGTCCACCAGAAGCTGCTGGCTGACAGCCACAGCCTGGTCATGGACCTGCGCTGGCAGATCCATCACCGGGAGAAGAACTGGAACCGAGAGAAGGTGGAGCTGCTGGAGCGTCTGGACAGCGAGCGGCAGGAGTGGGGGCGACAGAAAGAGGAACTCCTGTGGCGGGTGGAGCAGGTGGGTGTGCCACAGCCCCAGAGTGGTGGGCAGCTGCACCAGCGCAAGCAGCCTGCAGACAGCTCCTGGCCCTGGGAGCCAGGGGCACCTCAGAAAGAAGCTTGCTGCTGTCACCTGCCTTCTGTTGAGGGCATCCAAGAGGAAGAGTGAGGCATGCTAGGTTTCCTGTGGCAGAGTTCTCCCGTGCGCCACGTGTTAGTTACTTTGGTGCACCAGAATACCTGTGAGAACAACTGAAAAGGCGTGGTTAGCGTTGCGTCAGTCAGTGGTGCTTGGTGGCTGGAGCACAGGGAGGAGGAGCTCCTTCGTCTGTAGTGGACGGGCAGCACAGAGCAAATACAGGAGGGCTGGGCAAGCTGTAGCTCCAAGGGCACAGCCCCAGGGACCAACTTCATCCAACTACACCCCCATCTCTTGTCTTCTACTATCTCCCAATAATGCCATCATCTTTGAATTTGTCTAGGAATTAATTGATTTATTAGGTCAGAGCCCACAGCATGTAGTGGCCTTAATTGAAAGGCCACTGCAAACATACCCTGGTCAACATTACTAATCTAGACATTTCTCAACCCAGTGAAGTTCACAGTCGAGGTGAATCATCATACTCTTACATGACACATACCTTTTCATTGCAGAGTTTGTAGGCGATCTGCCTTTGTACACCTTTGTATACTTGTACAGGGACTGGGAAGGATTTTTTTAAGGGATTTGACTTGAAAGGGGAGGTTATTTCAGGTTATCTTCAGAAAGTTCTGCTCCTGAGTAAGCTAACACTTAGGATGCCCCTGAAAACCTGGTCATGGTGATGGCTGCAGCCTGAGTGGAATCATCACCATTAGTGAAGTAATTACCAAATTGAGTTAGAAGTCATTGTTTGCTGGCTGGGGACTGTGCCTGCTGTGGGTATTGCTGAGCTGTGATTAGATGGAACAGAATCCAGGGAGGTGTCTGGTAGCTCATAATCTCCCGATAAACAAACTCTGATGGATGCGGGGAGAGCAGAGGAAGCTGTTTTCCTGATGCCTGTATAATCCTCCTCTGCATTGCTTGCCCCTGGTGCGGTTTGTGTAGCTGCAGCAGGCCCAGAGTGGTGTGGAAATTCAGAAAGCTTTTCACATCACGCGGAGAAGGGGGTGTTGAATTCCTTCCTGGCTAGATTCCTACCCCTACAGATACCTTGCCTCTTCCAACCTGTCACTCTTACAAATGCCCAGAGCCTTAAGAACTGTCAGCTAGAAATGGTAAATAAAGTGCAGCGTGGCTCCATTATTAATACTCGCCTGGCCGGCGTTAGTAAAGAGCCTGTTGAGAATGAGGCCCTTCCAGCTCTTGTGCTAAAGTTAAAGGGCAATGGTGAAGTGAAGTCCAGGTTTGCACAGGGAGGGACTCAGAATGAACCACGTGATTTAAAAGTGACCGAGAGCCTCTGACTTAGGAACAGTAGAGAGGAAGAAAGAACACTAAGGACAGAAGGGGCAGAGGCTTTTCTGGGTTGAGTCACCTTGCTAATATTTGATATGGCTCCATTTCAACATTCTCCAAATACTTCCAAGAGGAAAGTCCTCACTTCCTGTGTGGTTTGGAAATATAGCCCTGTGAAGAATCTGCCAGACTATGCCTAGCAGCTATAGTCTGTTGAGGGTCTGCCAGGCACGGCAGAACTTCAGTGCGAACGGCATGTATTCCTATAAAATGATCGCCAATTTGTCACACCCAACTTGGCCTTTTCTGAGGAGCTGTGAACAGATGCCTCTGCCCCAGATGGAGTTCTGATTCAGACCAAAGGATGATTCCACCAAAATCTAGTTTAGTGAACCACCACGGAGGAAAGTTTTTCTGGAGCCTGGGTGGCTCCCAGGTGGAAACCTCACCGAAGAGCCCACCATAGCATAATGATTCACGGGAGCTGCATCTCTGGTGCATAAACTGCAGGCAGCTCAGCCCACAGGCAGCTCAACCCGCTGGCAGCTCCTTCCTCCACAACTGTTACTGGTTATGTAACCTTGTAGAGGACTCTTGGTAAATCCTCTTCTAATTTTCTGTGCTTCTTGGGTTCTGTAAGTTGCATGAAGCTTTCTCCTCTCTCCAAGAGACAGTGCTTTATCTCCTAGGAAGAATAGGTAAGCTGTGGTGATATGTTGTTTGTGCTTTAACAAATAAAGCTTGCCTGAAGAGCAGAGGTAGCCACTAGTTAACCACAGAGGTAGCCCACACCTCTAATCCCAGCACTTCGAAGGCAGAGACAGAGGGATCTCTCTGAGTTTAAGGCTACCCTGGGCCACACTAGATCCACCCAGCCTAAATGAGAATCAGAGCCAGGCAGTGGCGGCTCACACCTTTGATCCCAGCACTAGGGAGGTGGAGACAGGAGTGATGTGACTGGGTGAAGAGAGGAATAGAAGACAGGAAGTCAGCATTTCCACAGGGCGTTCAGTCTGAGCACTCAGTCTGAGGACTTGCAGAGGCAGAATACCCTATTCGGTCTCAGAATTTCACAGACTTAAGAACTAATGGCTGGCTGCTCTGCTTCTCTGATCTTTCAGCTTTCACCCCTAATATCTGACTTTGGGATTTTATTATTAAGACCAGGTAGAATTCGTACTACAGCAAGCCATTGCAGCCTGGTACCAGGGAACCTTCACTCTTGATCACTACTTGTATTGCTTACCTCGAGTGTCCCTGCCACACCCTGTGAAGCCATTGTGTCCCTTGTCATGGGCCTTTGGGGTCCCCTTTGCCTGGTCATTGCCGCTCATCCATCCTTTCTCTGACTTCTTCAGTTTTGAAAGTCGCACTTACTGTCAGTTAAACAGGTATCTGAGGTCTTTGTTTTTCTTTGGGGAATGAGGAATTTCTAGCAAAGAAAAACTTGGTCAGACTCATGTGATAACCCTCAGTTTCTGAGGTAACAGTGACCCAGGGCTGAGCTGCCACCTCACTTTGATACCGTTTTGGGGCAATAAAAACAAGGACCAGGAGCTGAACTTCATTGCTGTGTCTTCAGCATGGCAGCAGCCTAGTGTTTCAGGCGTCCCCCAGGCCCTCACACCTGTGCTGTATGTCTGTGTAGGATTCTCTGCTTGTCAGGCGGGTCCACAGTGAAAGGATGCTGAATGCATGTAGAGGTGGCTTTGAGGACTCGGTCTAGCCTTTCCACTGGAGCAGTCAGCATTGTAAAGGGCTTCTGAACATTAGTACAGTAGCTGTCAGCATTTTCTGAAAGAGCAGGCTGGCTCTGATGCGCTTGGAGAGGTCTGTACGAGGGGAAGCACGCACAGCTTCCACCGGTTGCTAGCTGCTCTAATGTCTAGCTACACATTGTGTAGATGAGCAAGAAATATAACTGAGTGCTCCTCACGGTGTCCACCTGATATCTGACCCCCAGAGAAGCCGTATAACATTATCTGTGAGAACTTGATACAGACAGTGAAGGAAGCAACAGTAAATCCATTTTCCACTCCCAGAACATGTGCTTCATACTTGCCCAGTGACAATAAACTCCCGCATAATTTCTACACCACACGAGGCGGTCTGTGTGGTGAATGACTGTGGGAATGTGGCTAAGGTCTCTCGGCGTGCCTCATCTCTCGGAGTAGAACTCTTATCTCAACCCATATGTGATTGGGGGGGGTTAGTTACCTTTTATGGGGTCATAATGGATTTCTCCATAGGATTGGCCAGCGCCCAGGTCACTGTCATAGGATGTCTCTATATTTGTACTTAGGGAGTTAGAAGAGGAATGATTGTGTTACCTGATCTCCTTCCCGTTAATTTTCTCAAGTCAGCTGCCATGAGAACCCGAGCAGCCAGGCACCCTCTAAACCTCCTCACAGAGCGACCTTTTTCTTTTCACCCTCTGTAAGGTGACCCTCTTGAGAATCTGTTGTGCTCAATTATTTGAAATACAAACCTGTTAACTTTTCCATTTGCATTAAATACATTCTGCTGCAAGATTGCAAGTACCGTAGGTGTGTGGCCCCGGGAAACCCTGCCCGGTAAGGACCCATTAGACTATTGCAGCATCACACAAGCATCTTGGCCACAGGGACTGCCAGCTCTAGCCGCTTCGGCTTGATTTTTCAGGAAATCTGACACTTAGCAGCCCCAGTGCAAACTGCTGCTGGCTGCCTGGGTTTATTTTTGAAACCCCACTTTACTGAGCTAGGTTGTGTTTGTTCGTAGCTCTCTTTAGTCGTTCCTTCTCCCACTTCACACACACCCTCAGTGCCCATTTACAGCTTCCAATGTGATTCTTGCATTTTAATTCTTTGCCCAAAATACCCTGGGAGATGATCATGTGTTAAACTCAACTGCACTGACATGCGTTAGAGAAATATAATAAAAAGCTTTCCTTTTTATAGATTTTTTTTAAATAAATTATTTAGCATCATTAAGGGAACTGCGAAGAAATGTGTCATTAGTGGGGGGGGGTAGAGGGGACCGAGCTCGAATCTGGAGTAATCTGTTCTTTCCCTGATTTAACATTGAGCCTGCTGCAGACTGGCATCTAAGATTTTGATGCTGTCAAGGACCCCCATCTTCTCATGGACTAGCAATAATGCTCAGAGACATTTAATTAGAAAAGTGAATTGCAGTTCCTTTTGTCCTGTTCAGCTTCCTCCTGAGCATTCACAAGCCATGCTTCTGCAAGCTCATGAATGTAGGCTCAAATTGGGTTTTAGAGATGCAACTGGTAAAGATGCTCTTAAAAAATTAGTCTGGGGAAGCTCCACTGTGAGCAGAAGTCAGGAGCAAATCCAACGCCAGAAACCAACCCAGTCCCAGGACACTGGCAGACCAGGATTGAGCCAGCGACCTAACTCGGAGTCAGCGATCTCCACCAGAACCGGAGTGGGACAGAACCAGCTACCTAGGACAGAGAGCGAACAAGTTCCCTGGGAGCAGAAGCCAGGAGCAAATCCAGTCTCAGGAGCCAACCCAGTCCCGGCACACTGGCGGATCAGGATTGAGCCAGTGACCAGATCCAGATCAGCGATCTCCACCAGAACGGGTTCAACTCCAACCTAGGGACTTCTGCAGGAGGGGATCCAGACCAGGATTTACAGAAACAGGGCAAAGC
>LOJH01025742.1:0-17392 GCA_001685095.1 Ellobius talpinus
CAAGATCTCCTGAGTAAATTGGGATCATGGGGACCTTGGGGGAGGGTTGAAGGGAAGGGGGGAGGCAAGGAAGGGAGCAGAGAAAAATATAGAGCTCAATAAAAATCATTAAAAATATTATATCCATAGATAAGAAAATCTCCCATTTTTTGTAGGAGAAACATCTCCTTGTTGCAGATGACAATTAACAAAGGCACTCCCATGTGTGTAGTGCAAAGGGAACAAAATACTGTAGATTACCAAGCTCTAAAGAAGACATTTGCATCACACCCCTCAAGGATCTCTATGGAAAAATAGCCAAACAGACTATAAAAGCCTGAGGTGGTGGGTAACATCAAGGTCACAGTGTTTTCCAAACATTATAGGGTAGACACATATGAGAATCCACAGCAGCTGTGAAAGTATCCACAAGACTTGTGCAAGCCATAGTCAAACAAAATGTCAGCATTTATGGGTAACGGTAACCATGATATCCCACCACTTGCTGGGGAGCTATTGGCATTTTATAGTTCCTAGGAGATATCAGATTTCTTTATGATATGACCCTTAGTAGGTATACTACATTCAGAGCAGACCTCATTCCCAATATTAGTTTGGCAATACAAACTGGAGTTGATGGGAAAATAAAAAAGAAAAAGAAGAAATCTCAAGGTTGTATGCGAAGGGATGAGAAGACAATGAGTGTGGAAATAGGAAGAGTTCCTGGAGGGAGGAGAGCAATGCTTCAAATACACCGTATAACTTTTTTCAATAAGAAGCAAAATATTGAAAAGAAAGTGGACATCTAACTTGATTGTGCCTTTTCAAAGATGGGATTTGGGAAGTTGATTGTGTAAAGTTAATTTGTTATCTTGGAGCCCCACAGATTAATCTTGATGTTTTATTACAAGAAACAGAAAGCCCACAACAGACACAGGCCCTGTAGTCACAGATTCACTTGTGACCTTGCCAGCAAATGTCTCACTGGATACCTTCCACAACCTTGATCCAGAATTTCGAGCCAAGAAAAAACTTCATTCCTTTACTACATATCCAATTTGGGGTTATTGTGCTAATGATAATATAAAAATGTACTTTAAAAGATAAATGAGTTATCCTTTAATGAGCCTTTTTCTAGGGGTTTTCAAAACACCCACAGCAAAATCAGTAACCATGTTGCCATGCTTCTGGGTAAATAATAACCTGCATTTCAAAGACATTACCCAGCTACCAGCCACTCAGGCTTATGCTGAGTTATAAAGGTGTTTGGTTCCTTTAAGCCCTTGTTATTTCTTAGGTTCTACTTGCCATACTCAAGTTTGAAAGGCCTTTTAAGATATGTATTCAAGGAAGCAGTTATATTGACAACCACCTGCTTTTTGTGATTTCCCCTTTTCTCCTCTAACTACTCTTGAAACAGAAAAAAAGTCCTTTTCAAGAGGAGAAAACATTGATTGCCAGAGGGAAGAAAGAGATTAATTTAAAAGAGCATGAAAGAGACAACAAAATATATCAATCTAAGATTAGAAAAGAAGGAAGTTAGGATTGAGGGAAGAGAAAGAAAATACAAAGAAATGATAGATTGTTGCTGAAATTTAGGAAGCAATTGGCAAGGCAGTTGGAACTGGATGGTGGTGCAGAACATTAAAATAAGAATAAAGAAACCTTGAATAAAGAAACCAAGTTGAATAAAATAGTATAACAGAGATGGAGAACTAACATTTTATTACAATACATTATTAATTTATACTGCATTATTTAACACTTGGCCAACAGCACATATAGCAATTGGAAGCACTCTCCATGGCTGCTACAATTATTACAGTGGGCAATTGTACAATGTATACTTTTCATCTTGTCTGCAGAGAGTGAATGAATTGTGAGACAGGAACTAGTAGTCAAAGCTGACATGGAAAATCCTCTCCACTAATCATTTATATTTGCACATATTGGATTCTCAGCAAGTATTTAAACAGTGAGGCATAACATAGATGAGATTATCTAAGTAAGTACAGCAGCCGTGGCTCACACCTATGATCACCTCTTATACACAGGTGTCCTTGCATTTGTAAAAGGCAGTAAAATCAGCTGTGACAGTGGAGATTTCCAGATGCTTCCTCGTGAGTCCTAGCTTTTGTGTGGGATGTCTGAAGCATGGCATCGCTCACATAATGGACCAGAGAACTCTGTGGCAGAAGGAGTGGCCCTACTTTCTATAGAATTTTTAACATCCATTCTGCTCTCTCCCTATGAGATGCTATTAGCGTCACACCTAAAAGCTTCAGATATTGACGTAGGCCTTCTGAAGATCAAAGGTGTTCTTCCCTGTGACTCATGAATCCATTGGAAAGGGCAGCAGGGTGACTGTAGCCCCATAGCAGACCTTTCTGTATTGTAACACAATAAGGAAGTTTGAGACTGGCCAGGCTGATTTCAATCCATTTTTTCCTTTGTCTTGTTCTTTCTCACATGACCAAGTTGAAGGAGGTATAAGTGGTAGATAATGGCAAAAATGTTGTCTAAGAAAGTGAAGTCTCAGAAGATGTTTGTCTACAGCAGTCATGGTAAATGGCAGGTGGTGAAATCAGAAACATAGATTAAAAACATTAAGGCTAGACTTACCCTTGTGCTGGAGCAGCCAGTTTCTGCTGCACCTTGCTGGTGCTGATCTATTGACACCTGGTAGAAACTCAGATGGAAGACCTTTCCATTTGGCATCAGGAATGCCACACTGTAATGTCTTGTTCCATTCAAATGAAACTCACTGAACTGAAGCAACAGTCTGTGTGCTTTATTAACTCAAACTAATGTCTCTGACATCTCATTTTCTTGCAAAAATTGAGGGACAAAAAGAGTACTCTAATGTTCATAAAACAAGAC
Organism: Ellobius talpinus; assembly: GCA_001685095.1. Lineage (NCBI taxonomy): Eukaryota > Metazoa > Chordata > Mammalia > Rodentia > Cricetidae > Ellobius > Ellobius talpinus. The sequence continues at coordinate 2,860 of LOJH01025742.1, forward strand.
CAATAAAGGTTGAATTGTAGCACATTCTTAATAAAGGAGTAACAACTGGAAAAATTCTTCCTTTTTTATGTTCTAGTCACTTATATAAAGGAATGTGTGTAGTAAAGAAATCATGATAGTTTTCAGAACACACCACAAAATGTCTCTTTCTGCATTTGTAAATTTTGGTAGAGTAATAGATAAAACATAAAATTCATAGTGCAAAAAATGAATAATTAGGTAGCTTGTAATTCACACTCTGGCACCAAAATTTATGTTTCATGTACCCCGTAATACTCTCAAAAGCATTGTTTGCAGAAACACAAGTGTTAATACAATTGCAAAGGATAAGCACACTATAAAATGTAGCAAGTTGCAATTATTTCAAGATTTAGTGAGGAAGTGAAAAAGCACATATAGAAGATGGGAACTAAGATGGTGCTCCAAATATACCTTAGAATAACTCTGAATTTTAGAGGAAGATTTGCTATCCTGTAATTATGTAAAAGTAGCCATGTAATTCCAAAAACCCTTAGGATGTCACAAAAATTAGCGTTAGAGGAGCAATGTTTCTATGATATGAATCAGATATTCACTATTAGGAAAGCCTCTGAATTTTACATAGGGGTTGAGAAATATTTTTAAAAGTCAATTCAGTTTCAGAGTTTTCAAACTGGCAAACATGAATAAGAATTAAAAGGAAGGAACTGTTCAAGAAGCAATTTCATTTATTTAAAATGTGCAGAGTAATTTCTGAAACCATTGTACATTTGCAAATATCCAAATCAGGCATTTCTGCTCACAGTCCAAGCAATTACTTACTATTCATACTTGCATGAGCAGTTCAGGCTCCAACCAGGTTGTGACAAGTCACAAGACAGAAGAAACCTTTCTACATTACAGTTACTGCAATGAAAAGCTTTCTAAATGCTACTTTTCTCTTTACATAGGAGTATTTCTCCTTCCATTAAAAGGGATATTCACTCAGCTTTTCTGGCATTAAAATATTTGTAGAAGCTCATATATCATAAGGCAAATTTTGCCCTTTTATTTCATTGTTTTCCTTGGAATAGAGGGAAAGTTGAACGAATCTGAACACTTGGTTAAAATTGTGCTTCTTCAAATTGCTATATCTTAGTCTTTGACATTTTACCAGTGTCAGGCATTGAAGAAAAAGAATGTTCCTTAATAGGGTAGGATTTAAAAAGAAAAAGCCACAGACTTTGTCATTATTACTAGCACAATAGAAAGACTCACTGGAATCAGCCATCCAAGCTATGATGGGGCTCAAAGTTAATTACATCACCTTAGACAATAACTTGGTCTTTGTGGTTCCAGTTATCTCGACACACAGTTGGCTCTATTTTTTGTTGTTGTTTAATGTCCCATTAATCACAGTTACATGTGTTCCCTGCCATGTGATTAATCATCCTATCCCCTGAAACCACTTCCATTCTCCAGGAGTCAAGATAAACCACTAATTTAAAGTGGCAGTGGCCAACCTTGGCTATCATGAAGGTGTAGCTTCACTGAGGAGGGTCAATGGCAACACATACAAACTCCATACATTTCAGTCGGTTCAAATTATCCCATTGATTGCAATTGTCCCCTGGAAAAGAGATCAGGTGTGACAATTAAAGGGTGAACTCTTCAAATGGGGCTGAAGATACAGTGGACCTTAGAACTTTTCTGAGCACAGTTCACTTAAAACAAAAAAAAGCCAGAGTGAAGGCAATGAGGAGAAAGAAAAAAATCACAGGCAAAGTCTCTGGGCTAAATGGAACAATGTGTTCTAAATTTTGCTTTGAATATAGACTTGTATGCCCTTGAATAAGCCATTTAATTACTTTGAGTCTCATTTTTCTTTGATTGAGAAAAATTAGGAACTTGAAGAAAATAATATGTGTTTATTTATATATTGTCCTAAACTAATTTTCATGGATCTGGGAATTGTCAGGAGGAAATTTTCTTTTCTAATGAAATATTAACAGCACACTGATATGCAGCATACTGAAGTGTTTTCAGTCATCAAAATTTATTACTTGGGGATAAAAGGATCCTGGCTCCTAGCTGTGAGAGATAACTTTTTTCACCTAATCAACCCTAGACTTTGGCATACAGCAGAACTCTTTTGCTAGAAGCATCATGCCAGTTAATGCTAATTTTCTCTTAATTTTCTGCTAATCCCAATTTTCTCAAGCAACCACAAGTCCCTCCTAACTCTCTAGTCAATTATTTGTGCAAATTAGTATCATGAAATTTTGTTGATGTGAATTCCTGAAAACGGATAGTAGTCTTTGTATGTAACCTAAATATTCAACTTTATCAGGAAATTTCTAGAGATTTGGTCTAGTCATAGAAACTTTATATTCACAGACCAAGCATAATCTTATAAAAAGTAATACTGTCTGGCAAATATGACACATAGATGTAATTTTTACCATATCAATCCTAACTCTTGAGATAAATAGCTGCAGAAACTTTGCCACTCTGGCTCTATTCCTTGTGCAAGGCTCATTTATATGTTTATTGCATCTCATGACTCCTACATCACCATGGTTTGTTTTATTTTTCTCTGATAATAAGTATTACCTTTTGGTGTGCTATGTAGCAGTTTTTTCCTAAATTCTGTGCTGAGGAGAATCTCATTGAAACTTAGGATATAATCAAAAGTTTCAAGACTTGGAGAAATAAACAACTCACAAGTCTCAGAGAGTTCCTGAACTGAAAAGATTACAAGCCTCATCCTCAATGTTATGTAAACTGATGACAGTTTGAGAGGAGGAAACTCTTTAACAAGCAAAGCTACCTAATATTGTTATGTAGAGATCCAGGGTTGTAATCTCATGGGTCATGAGACAAAGAGGGATGGAATTTGGGTATTACACATGCCTTTTAATAATCTATGATGCTGTAAGTAATACCTCACTCCTTATTCTGTAAACAACCATAGTAAGATCACTGGTCCACCAAACTAGTGTTGCTTGTGTGTGTGCATGCATGCATGCATACGTGTGTGTGTGTGTGCATGTTTGGGGTAGAAGGATGGTGTGTCTCGTGCACATATGAGTTTGTGAGTGCATGCACTCCTGCATGTGCATGTGGAGGCAGAGCAGTATTTTGAGTGTGCTCCTCTATGAATCTCTGCCATGATGCCTGGAGGCAGGTCTCTCATTTACAATTTTGGCTAGACTACCTACTGGGATATGCTTCACTCCATAACTCAATGGTACGGTTTCAGGCACAAGCAGCCATGCCTGTTTGTTCACATGTATTCTGGGGATTCAAGTTGAGGTACCCATGCTCAAAGAGCAAGCACTTTTAATTAGTGATCCCTCTTGCCCGCTGTGGTAAAATCATTGAATCTGGTATTTATGACTTATCAGGCATGAATACATGTTTGATCCTATCTCCCCAAGTAATAGAAAAGAACATGGTAGATCACGGATCTCAAAAATTTGAAAACACATTTCAATACAGTCTTACCAAAGAACTCTTTATAAATGTCTGTGGCAAATGAAAAAAAAGTAGAGTTCAAACAAGATCTGATCCCTAAGTTATGTTTTTCACTCCTTCAACTATCTCTTGGGTTTCATGAAGCACTTTCAGTTGTCACGTTTTTGATCTTATAAAAACAGTAATGGAGCTTCAATTAGATATTAATTATAGGAAACCAGGAGAGGCCTTCTATCAGTATTAGGCTTCAAATCACCAGTGCAAAGCAGTTACTTCAACTGGGCTCTTAATAAATGATAAAACTGAACCTTGGTTAAATCATATGTATAAACTCATACACAACCTCTACAGTGAGTAAGAACCTTGTTCAGATTCTTGGCCCTGGTGTCTGTGTAGTTTCCATTCTTCAGGTCCTGTAGCACACAAACTGGAAGAGTTACAGTGACCAAATCATGGATTTATCCTATGTAAGAATCTAAGGAAATCTTTTGACCTCTCTCTTTCTCATAGCCATTTCATTGCCTTTTATATGATCTTCAGTTAAGAACCATTAATGTTGAATTGGGACATAGGAAACATTTATAGGAAACGTGGCATGTCTGCGTGGTGCTTTTAAAATGTTGTCTATGACTCCATAGAGATCAATTCATCTCAAATGGGAGCAAGTCTGTGATTTATAAAACACTTGAAAACATTGGTTGGTATGGTTTTTATAGTTATCACAACCACAACTGGGCTTACAGTATTGGTATCTGCAATGTGAAGGCGAGAAATCCTCTTACATATCCTACAATGAGTGGGAGTGTCCTTGAAAGAAGATTGTGTTGCAAAATGCCGCTCATGCTAAATTATTACTTGGAATAGGCAAATAATCCCCTAGAATACATATACATAATTACACAAAATGAAGCAGCCACTATTAATATGTATAAGATCCATAAAATGAATAAAATCAAAAGTAATATAAACAGTTTAAGTTTTCTTTAATGATATATTTAGAAAAATGAAAGCAAAACCATCAAGCTATTTCTAGTCATGAGAAGTTTATTAATATAAACATCCCTAAACCCCACAAGTTACTATTTAGAGCTACCAGGATGGCGAACAATGTGATATTGGAGGAGACACGAAAGAGAGCTACATGAAGGATCAAGATGATTGAACTGGGGTAGAAAGAAGAAACAGTAACAACCTGGACACATGGAATCTTCTAGCATGTTGGTAAAATTTTATTTTCATCTGTGTGAGAAAAGATGTTCCTGAAAGGTGGCAGGAGACTCTATTGTTTCTAAAAGTTGAGTCATGCAGTTGTGTTAAAAACATGTTCTCTCCGCAATCTCTTTCTCTCTCTTTTTTTGTCTGTGTATGAGTGTGTGTTGAGAGAGATAAACACAGCTAAAGCAAAGAGAAGACAAAACTGGTATTAATATTTCAATGGTATGTGTTGTCATTGGGTAATGACAACAAAGATTATAGGTGCTGATCACAGAAAAGACATCAGAGGTAGGACTTAGAGCTTTTGCCTTGTAATGGATGGCCTTTAAAGGGTGGGAGAGTAATTATTCACAGATTTTTTTATTTGGATTTCTCCCCTATTTACCTGTTAGTTCAGGTTTGCCATTGGCTGAAATGGAAGTAATCACAATGGGATATATTAGTGGGGGTTACGATGTGGGATTGGATTAGGTTAGACTAATCTGTGATGATTGCTAAACATTGGAGAGATCACAGAGAGCTTTGAATTATATGAGTCTTCATGGCTAAATCAGACATTGAGGTGGACATTGCAAAGTCATCAGTGTGAGGGCAGAACCTAAAGCTCTTTGTTTAATAAGCTAGATGAAACATTTACAACAAAGATCAGGTCTATGAACTAAGACTTTGTATACCTCAGTGCATACGGATAGGAAAAAAAAGAGGCAAGCGTGCCAAATTCAGTAACTCTGAAGGAGAAATTATGAGGCATAAAATTAAAATGTAAATAGGATATTTTATAATCTCCAGGGTGTTGATAAAAATGTCTTGATGGACCCTGGACTGTTTCCCAAGAGCAGTAGGATGTCTTAATTTTCAAAATATAAATATTGCCTCATTACAAATAAAAATATATTTTAGTGCAAAATATGCTGAAATTTACCTATTAATGATAAATATTTCTGCTTTTATGTATTAATTACATATATGAAAAATAGCCTCTAAAAAGAAGAAATAACTAGAAAACATTTATTTTATCAAACAAAATAATCAAAAAACAGCATTTTTAAGTAAATTAAGTATTCTACACAATGTCAAATAATACAATAAGTTAATATAAATAACATGTAAAATATTGTGTTAATTTATTTAAATGTGAATGTTTCTGTAAAGATAAACAAAATATACATGTATAGATTGGCTGTAGATGAGAATAAAATAGACTGTAGAGAAATAATTTTTATTATATTTTAACAATATGCTATCAGCTAAATAACATATGTGGTAAATTCCCATGTTTATATCTCTTATTATTTAATTTGTATATTATTTGACAATTTAATACATCTATAAAACTTGTTTTGATCATATCTACTCTCCTTTGCCCCACTTCTCCAAGAGCCTGTACACACAGCACGATAACTTCATATCCTTCTCTTACTTTTTTCTTTCTAACTCACTGAATCCTGTTCGTCCTGCTCATCTGTGCACGGGTATGGGGCCATCCACTGAAGGAGCCCACAGAGGCCACATCTCTGGTGAAAATGGACACTTCTTTCTTCAGCAGCAATCAGTTTCCAATAATCTCAGGTATGGTTGGGATCTTTTAGCCTCTCCTCCATCCATGCTAAAATATTGATACCTTGATCTTGTATAGGTAGACACAGTTGCTGAGTATTCATGGCACTGTCCCCGAAGACACTGTAGTTCAACTGTCTTCCCTGATTTTGGCCCTCTCCTCCATGATTTTCCCTGAGCCTTAGGGAAAAGGGATCCCATTTGAAGCTGATAACTCCACAGTCACTTATCCTCTCCACTTTGATTTGCTGTGGGGTTTTTTTTGTGTGTGTGTTAACCTTTGTTCGCTTCAATAAGAAGCTTTTCTGATAAGGGATGAGAGCTGCACAAATCTATGAATATAAACATAAGTATTACTAGCAGTCTGATGTGATGTCCTTTTAGCAAAATAACAGTAGTATCTTATCTCATAGGTCATATGACCTTCCTAACCATGGGTTCTTGACTAGATTTATAGTACTAGTAAAAATTCCATCCTACAAGATGATGTTAAATCAGAAAACTCTTAGTTACCCCCATAATAGTCATGCCACTATTGCACCAATAGCCAAATCTTGCTAGGTCAATCATTACTGAAGCATACAGAGCACACAGCTGGGTAAGACCATTAATTACTTTTCCTTAAGTGACCTGTTTAGCACCTTCTAGTGCTATGGAAGCTAACCAGAATAGAAAAAGTTTCCAACTCAATACTAGTCTTTTCTCCATGTCTTAGGACCTGTGTCTGTGTCTTAAGTAGTAGGTTCTTACCATTACGTTCTGGTGGGTGACACAGAGCAATAACAATAACATGTATTGTTTTGAGTGGTCTCTAGGAATTCTCTGATCAACAATTTGAAGAGAGGTAACTCAATCATGGCACCAGACTTTCATTATCACCCATGGTTTCTGGGAGGAACTTTATCATCTTGTGTAGGGTAACCACACACACACACATACACACACACATACACACATATATACATGTAACAACAATTCATAAAAATGAAGCCATAAATTTGAAAAAGAGCAAGGGTGGGAGCATGAAGGGTTTGGAGAGAGGAAAAGAAAAGTTAAATGATATACTTATGCTATAATCTCAATAATAGAAGAAAATGCTTGATTAAAATTATATGTGTAAATACATATGTATATATGTATGAATGTATGTGTATATGTGTGCATTGGACCATGTGAGATTAATTTAGTGGGTAAAGGCAATTACCCAAATACTAATGACATGGATTCAGTTATCAGGACCCACATAGTGAATGGATGTCACTGACTCTATCAAGTCTTCTTATATTCACATGATGGCCATAGATGCACATGAGTGAACACTTATAAATAGTAAGTTTCTATATGGATTTTCTAGCACTTTCATGTTAGCTGTCCATTCCCTAACACTCTGCTCTGCCATACCTTCTTAATCCATTTTCTATTTATAAATTCCTTTGCCCTTAAAGTATATTTTTAAATTTGGAATAAAATCTAAATGAAATTATGCAAATATTTTGCTGTAACCACATTATAAGAACACAGTACATCATCAGTCACAAAATGCTAGTTTTCTTTTTATTGTGTCTATGATGATATTCATGGCATCATAGATAATTTAAACTGTATTAACTATCCCATGTTTGAATAATCCTCTCATATTTCTGGAGTGGTACTATTGCCCACTGCTACCACAATTGCGAGAGCCTTTTATGTGTTCTATATTTTATAAAAGGATATTTTCTCATGGGGGTTATTGCTCAACTGTGAGAATTGCTTTTCAATGATTAACTCACTCTGAGGGAATAAGCATGCAAGGAAAGACTGGAAACTGATTCAGTTTCCTGCTACCAAGACTCAGCTGCATCAACTACCACAATTTTTTTTGCTTTCTGCTATTATAAAGTTGTATCAATAAAAAACAAAAATATTGTCTCCATAATTCCTTGCAAATATAATTATGGGATTTCTTCTATGATACCAGCATCAGTAGCTGTTGCTAGTAAAATTTGTCCTCAAAAAAAATACAAGAACATGAGCATGTAATACAGTGGGGTGTTGGATCACAGGTGTGCCCAGAATACACACCACTGGTGTGCCTAGTGGACAGATGTGACCACTGTTGGGAAAGATGGATGTAACACTCTGAGAATGCAATACTATAGTATAAACATAAGGGAATGGAGAAATTAGATTAAATAAAATGAGTATAATGGGGGGAAGAAGAAAATGCATAAAAATGAAGGAAAAGAGAAATATTCATGTGAGAGATCATACCACAGTATGTTTTGAACAACAGGACAAAAGGAGGGTTATCCCATTGGGGCTAAAGTAATGGGAGATGCCCACCACCTTAGACTTGGGTATTATTTTGTTATTAGGAATAATATTACTGTTAGAGATTATTATGACTACAAATAAATCTTATCACTATATGCATGAAGTCTGGGAAAAGGAATAGTTATTAAGATTTATCTCTACAAATATGAGTGTAGGTGGAGACTGCTTGTTCATTTCCCAGATGCCCAGATCTGAATAATCATACATAAACTATATTAATTACAACACTGTTTGGCATATTACCTCAGGCTTCTTATTAACTAACTCTTTCATCTAAAATTAACCCATTTCTATTATTCTGTGTATCACCACGAGACTGTGGCATACTGGTAAGATTCCCAGGTGTCTTTCTGCTTCAGCAGTTACATGGTATCTCTCTGACTCTGCCTACCCTAACTATATCTCTACCATACTGGCTATATTCTGCCAACTATTGGCAGAAGGAGCTTCTTTATTAATTAATCGTAATAAACATATTTATAGAACACAGAGGGGAATCCCACATCATATGAGAACCCTATTTTTCTAGTTTTTTTTTTAAATCAGGCCTCCTGAAACATGCTTTTGCAATTCCAGGCTAGGAGTTGGAGATGTACAGATCCATGGGGCACACAGATAGACAATCAAGCTGAATCTTCAAGTTTCAGGTCAATGAGCAATCCTGTCTCAAACAAACAAACAACAAAACCAACAGTGGTAAATTATGCTGTCCATTCCATGGAAGGAACTTGGAGATACCCTTCACCAAAGATAAAGACTACTCCCCAGTACTTATATAAGAAAAGTGTATTGAAAAAACTTCAGTTATTATATTTGGTTCCTGAAATACACAAACTAGGGTAAACACATTTGTATTGAAAGAAATACAAAATTATGTTCACAAGCTGTTGCACTAGCTTAAGTCTCATCAGGCTATAGTTTGGTCTCCCATACTTCTTTTCTGTGTTATTTTATTGAACATTTGGAATATTTATTTGTATCTAAAACAGTGAATCATAACTTGTTATGTTATATTATATGATAAATGAAAATTTTATTTTCTGCAAAAAAAGCTTTTTTAAAAAATGTACATGTCTTCACAACAAAACTGTACTTTTAAAGTTGATGGTGGCCATGTTTTAAAAGTAAGTAACAATCAAATAACATTGAATTTCTTGAATATTTTTCATTACCGCTGAAAATAATACAATCTTGTGGATAAAGTGGGGTATTATTACCAGAGGAGAGCACAGTATGAAAAGGAAGCTATCAAGACCTGTATAAAAGAAGCCTGTTCACAGAGCACCTGGAGACTTCTCCACCAGAGGCACATGCCAAGGACAGCATGAACAGGAAAAGAACACAATTTGCAAATATTGGAGATGGTGTCTACAAATGACTCATAAAGGATCAGAGAAGCTCATGGCCCAGGATCATTTTAGCTTCTAAGTTTTCCCAGCTGTTTCATTAACTGGCATTCCTGATCATGCCCTTCTCTTGCTTATTTAGGTACCTATTTCTATCACTATCCCTGTATCTAAGATCCAATCCAATGTTCTGGAATACAGGTATATGAAAATTTCAGCTGGTGCACTCCAGACCCCTTTCCATACCTGTAACATCAGGAATGAGCTCTGCATTGCATTGCCAGCAGGGGATGACTAAAGATATCCAAATAGTCTTCATAAAGTAATAAGTATACTGTCATTAATAGTTGTGACCAAATATTAAGCATATGCCTCTACTAAAATGATAGAAATTTATAAATATATGCCAAAAGAAATATTAAAATGGGAAAATGTGCTAAAGACCTTCTTAAATAATTGAGGAATCTAAAAGAACTCACAAGAAAAACAAAGAAATAGGTTAAGACAAATGAAATGTAGTAAATTTTATTGAACTCTTAGAATACAGTAAGTCAAGAATTGTGTTTAAAAGGCCTCCCTTAGAAACAGAGTTCTGATATTAGTAGATTGTGGCTGTAGTGGTTTGGATAAGAATGGTCCTCATAAATTCATATAAGTGAATGCTTAGTCATTAGGGAATGGCATTACTTGAGATGGATTGGGGAGATTGGCCTTGTTAGAAGAAGGGCAGTCGGTGGGAGTAGGCTTTGAGGTTTCAAAAGCTCAGGCTTGGTACAAAGTTCTCTCTTCCTGCTGCCTGTGGACCCAGATTTGGAACCCTCAGCTGCTTCTACAACACAATATCTACCTGCATGCTGCCATGATTCTCACTGGAATGAAAATGGACTACACCCTTTGAAAGTGCAAGCAAACTCCAAGGAAATGCTTTCTTTTATAGGCATGTAAAAGTTTTGGTCATGGTGTCTCATCATAGCAACAAAAACAGTGATGAAGACAGAGGCTATCATAAAAAACTACTGGATTTCTGAAACAATCTAAACTTATTTTTCTTTTGGACTACAGTGAGAAAAAATTCTAAACAAAATGAACAAGCAAAACAAAACAAAAAACCTAATGTTAAAGTGTAAGTTATTTTTCCTTAATAAGTATATGCATGTTCCTGTGTGTACAGGACCACATGTGTATGAAAGCCAGAAAAAAAATCTCATTTATCTCTCTTAGTAATAATGTCTACCTTCTTTTAGCTAGGGTCTCCCACTGGTCTGGATCTCACCAATTATGAAACATTGTCTAGTCAGTGAGCACCAAGGAACCTTTCACAGTGTTGGAATAACAAATGTGGGCTACCTAGCCTAGCAGTTTTACATAGGTTCTGGAGATTTAACTCAGATCCTTAACTTCATGAGATATAGTATTTTGAATGAAAAAAAATTTCCTAAAAACTCACGGGTTTGAATACTTGTTTCCCAGGTAGTTGTTCTGTTTGTGAGGGTATTGTGTTGGGGGTGGGGGAGCAGTGGTTATAGAACCCTTAGGATTTAGACCTCACTGAAGGTGTATCAGTAGAAGTGGGTTTCAAGAATAAATTGCCACACCTCACTTTTTGTTCTCTTTTTTTCCTTTGTGTGGATAAAATTGATCAGCCAAGTTCTTCCTACTGTTACCATGTGATGCATTGCCCAAAATGGTGAGCATTATCCACCCAGAACTGTAAGCTAAAATAAACCCTTACACCCTTAGGTTGCTTTTGCTCATGGTGTTTTATCACAGCAACAGAAGGATAAATAATGCATGGTTCAAACACTTTACCAAATGAGGCATTGTCCTAAAGGTATCTCTTGAGACACCTCTCTTTTCCCTTTATCTCCTCTCTTAAAAATCTCTCCAAACATGATATTTTCTGTGATAAAAAGATGAAAGGTAGGAAAGGATTAGATTTTTAATGTATGAACTTTAGACACACAGGATGGTACCTAAATCAACTGATACTGTGTTCTATGAACTTGGAAAAAGAAAAATGTCCTGAAACAAATCTAAACAGGAAGATGAAAATAATGAAACTGAGAATACAATTAGTCAAATCATAAACTATAAGAACACAGAAGAAACCAAATTTTTTTCTTTTAAATTATCAATACATTTTTAAGACTAACAAGACTAAATAAGCAATAAGTAGAGAATTCACAAGTATTACTAAAATCAATCTGACAGACATAAAATGAATAAGATAAAATTGTAAATAATAATATGCAAATAAATAGATAAAGTACACATTCATGAAAGGCACAAAACTACAAATGCTGATTTAAGAATAAACAGAAAGGTTAGAGAGATGGGTGAAGGCTTAAGAATATAAACTGATTTTGCATAATATCTAATTTCAGTTCCTAGCACCCACATCAAAGAGCTCACAGCTATCTCTAACTATAGGTCCAGGGTCTTACAATACACTATTCAGACCATTACAGACACCTGCATTCATGTGCATATATATCCAGACACAAATATGCATATAATTAAAAATAGATCTTCATAAAAGTGAAAATAGGTAATAAGAACACACCATAACAAGTGAAAAGTTTACATGATGATAGAGAACCTTCAAACTAATATTAGGACTCAAAGAAATTCTACAATATGGGGAAATTGATATAAAATAACCTGTAGAATTTCTATCAGAAGCCACAAACTATTATTAAAATAATAAAAATAGCACTTATGATTAGATCATAGGAAAATTATCTTGGAAAAAATAGAATACAAAAGATTCATTATTATACATTGAAAAATACTGTAGTAAAAAAATTAAAATCCGAATAAAAAGAAAGGTCCACAAACATCAAACAGATATTATCATACTGTGAACAGGTAGTATCCAACAGACTGGTTTATTGTATCCCCTTTCAAAATTTCAGCCATTTTTTACTGATCAATAGAAAAGTTAATTCTAACTTCATATGTAAGTATAAAACTTATAACTCTCCAAAGAATCCTGGAAAAAAGTAAAACTTTCCAAATTTTATTCTCCATTTAAAAAATATGTTAAAACCTTTAGTAACCAAGATTTCAATATTGTGTAGTACCATAGAGGCAGACAGGAGTATTGAGTTGGAAGTCTATACCATACCCATATATTTAGGGCTAACTGATTTAGAATAAGAGTTTCAAGACAATTCAGTAACAGAAAGCATATTTTTTTTAATAAATGATGTTAACAGAATTGGATTTCAATGAAATAAGTGTAGTTGAACTGTACCTCTGATTATATATGTATATATATATATATTCAAACAGATAACAGACCTAATTATAAGGGAAAAATGCAAAGCTGTCAATGAAAACATGGAAATGAATGTTTGTTACCTTAGCTGATGGATTGAATTTTAGATAAAATCAAAAGTCCCAGCAAGGAAGGGTGATATTTAAACAATTTTTATCAGATCAAAGTTGAAATTTTTATTGTTTCAAACAATGATATGAAAAATAAAACCTACAATTTTGAAGACTACATTTGCAAATTCAGTACTTGATAATTATATAATTCCCAAAATACATGACCTTATTTTATTTTACTTTTTAAAAACAAACTATCTTTTTTCATCTTACATACCAATCCCAGTTCCCACTCCCTCCCCTCCTCACATACCATCTACCCAACCACTTTCACCCCCATGCATTCTGTTATTAATTCAATCAGATCAAGGCTCTTAACAGACCCTTGTGAGGTCTACTAAATAAAAAACAAACAAAACAATTTTGTAGGCAGAGGCTCTGTTTCATTTCCCAGCCACCTAGACCAAAATAATCACACAAAACTATATAAATTACAACACTGTTCGTCCAATATCTTAGGCATCTTTCTAGCTAGCTTTTATATCTTAAATTAATGCATTTTTATTAATCTGTGTATCACCGAGAAACGGCTGTCTGCTGGTAAGGTTTTGGTAAGGTTCTAGTGTCTGTCTCCTTCAGCAGCTACATGGCATCTCTCTAACTCTGCCTACTCTCTCTATATCTCTTCTAGCCTGACTATATTCTGTCCTGCTATAGGCCAAAGAGCTTCTTTATTAACCAATGGTAATAAAATATAGTTACAGCATACAAAGAGAAATTTCATATCATCTCCCCTTTTCTGTCTAATTAAAAAGGCAGACTTTAACATAATAACATTGCATATAAAATAGGTATCAAGCAAAAATACTGTCATGATATTTATTCTATTCGTATCTGGAAAGTTTCATAGCTAGTTTATCTTTTATCATAACCACGGCAACCTATAACTATCTGTCTTCAACTCCCTAAAAGGCCCCAGAAAAATAAATATTACCTAAGTAAAGAGGAAGTACAATCAAGCAATTTCCAAAACAGTAGAACTGACAGAGACATCTCACTGCCTGAACAGTTATCCAAAGTTTTTCTGTAATGTTGGGGCATTCATCTTCAGTCTACAGGCCCATAGTATCCAGCAAACTTTTCTAAGAAGCAGGAAATTTGAAGATCTGTTCTATCTTGTACTGGAAAAGTTCATCAGGTACTTTCTTCTGTGTCCTGCAGAATGTCTTTCAATTTCTTCTGTGAAGCAGAAACCCTGAAGGATCACCCATCTTTTGGAAATTTCAGCAGTCAGATTTCTGGGGGTCTGGTATGTCCAGTTCATATAGCAT
>LOJH01025743.1:0-16739 GCA_001685095.1 Ellobius talpinus
TTTTTGGGTATGGGATACCTCACTTAGTATAGTGTTTTCTATTTCCATCCATTAAAGTGTCTGAAATAAAAAAAATAAAAAAAATAAATAAAAATAAAAAAAGAAAGAATGACAGTAGGAAAACGTGCTCTTTGTTTTCCACACCTGAAACACTATGTTTATATAACTTTTTATATACAATTAAAACACTAAAACCCAAAAAAAATAAAATAAAATAAAAAATAAAAAAAATAAAATTACTGACTAACAGGGCTTGCTTAACATGCATTTCTGTGTTGACAACAGTGACTTTTGCAGTAAAATATATTACTGTTTATAAATTATACTTTTATAAAAATGACCCAAAATGTTTATTTTTGGAATCTTTCATAAAGTATAATAATTCACTACTTACATTGGAGATTATCCAAATACATTTAAAAACATAAAGATTCTGTTCCCATAAAAGCAGATATATACACTTCTAGAGGGCATTATTATGTAGTCTTATGTCATTGTAGATTACTGTCGAAATAATATGTCAGCATCTTTGACCAATGCCATCTTCTTTTCCCCAAAATTTTCACAGGTATGTCCATATAAACTATGTGTTACTAAGTATTTGGTATTTTCTAAGATTATATAACAAATACTTTTATCCCAAATGTTCTGTATAGTGTTGTGTCATTTAGCTATTCTCATTATGAAACTGTTAATAATTTTATTATAAAATTCATATCCATGTAAATAATCTTCTATGCAAATTGTTAAAATTTTTATCCACTAAATACTACAAAAGCTCTTTTATGTATCATTTTTACAATTATACTTTAGAACTTTATGTAGAATTTATTGCAATAATAAGATTGATAGAATTTTTGACACATTTTACCCTCTTCGTATTTTTCCTTATCAATCATTTAAAAAAATTTTAGAACTTTTACTGTTAATTATATGTACGAGCGTGTATTTGTGTTGTGTCTGCGCACCTGCGTGTGAGCACTAGATGAGTCCAGGGGAGAGTGTTGGATCCCTGGAAGCTGAAGTTACAGGTAGTATGAACCACCTGAAGTGAGTGCTGATGTCAAAACTGTGGTCCTCTTAAGGAAAAAGTAACACTCTTAACTGCTGAGCCATTTCTCTTTCTCCCTTAGTAATTTTTAATGTACCCCTTTACTATGTCACCTTCAGCCATTCAGAATGATAACAAAATAAAAAAATATGTTAAGTAGCAATATTCAGGGTAATTAATTACTGTCAAAACATTTGACTATCCTGAGATATAAATGCAGTCCATAAAAAAAATGGAAAAAGGAAAACTGTACACTGGGACACTGGCCATAAAGAGAAAGAAGAGCAAGAGAGGGGTGGGGCTGGAAACATCTTGTCATTCTAAATCACTTATGCTGTTCTGTGTTTAGATAGCTAGGGATTTTTTGCTGATTGTATGCATATATTAGGCAATTGAGATGAGAAGGCTATTGTGCATATGCCATCCTGGTTTTCTTTGTTGGTAAACAAAGGCAGTTTCTTTTAGAAAGATGTGCATGAAAAACACATGATCTAGTGACACAAATGTTTTTGCAGCTGATCAATAGGCTCTGGTAAACTCTAGGCTGAGTGAAAACCCATGCAGGCAATGCAAGATTATAACAAAGAAGTCTTCTGGCAGAACTGTACTCAGCCTTTTCCTGTAGGCTAATACATACATACATACATACATGCATACATACATACATACATACATAAATACATAATTATATACAAAGAGGCCTTAGATTTTTACAATATAAATACAGGAATGCCTACATGTCCCTATCTGAGAGATTCTCAATAAGTGAATTCAGCTGATGGTCACGATGTGCCTAAAAAACAATCATAATTTGTCAAGACTGGCCTGGGAATCTACCAAATAATATACCTCTAGTCAAGCTTTTGAATGCTTCCTTAGGGATCCTATCAAACATAGTAAATCAATATGTTTTACATATTAAACACTTTTCAGTAAGGCTTTGTAATGCAGTGTCCCAATAGTCCATACACAAATCCAAATTTCTGTTTCAGTGGGAATCTATGGAATAGTGTCTTAATGTACTATGGTGAGAAGACACCCGGGAAGCCACAGATGTTCCCAATTACACTTTTCTGAGAACATGTACCTCTAAGAAGGTCACATGCAGGGAGAGAGTATCAGAATTAGAATTACCTATTTCCTGTTTTTAGGCAATAACATTTAAAAATAATCTACTCTAGCTTTTCAAATTGCAAATTATGTTAAATATTAAGCCCACCTTAAGAAGATTTTTTTGCAACAGTGACTGTTATGGAAATCTGTAGTCCTTTTTTAGCTAACCCATTTGTATCAATAATACATTAGTTTTATGGGTTTTTTTAACCTGTAAGTATGCCATATACCCAAAGATATAGCTTAATGACTTGCTGCACCAATGTTATACAATTAAAATTCCTGAAATAAATAATCAGTTTTCAAGTTGCTTAAGTGCCTAGGGACCCTACAGTCCTCTATGAGTTCATTTCAACCACCTCAGAGAGACCAGTCTAGAAGGAGGCAATCATTTCCACAGGTAGAGAGACACCCATCTTACTCTGGGTTGCAAGTCTGTAATAAGGTCTGATTGCATTTTTGATGTTTCACTGGTAATATTCCTGAAATGACACCACCTCCTGTTTTCCATGTCTTCTCATCCAAAGCTGGAAATAAAGCATGGGTGTGAGTCCTTATGCTACCCACTCCCCTACTACTCTGAAGCCCTGTGTGTCCTCCATCTCCCAACTTGAATGAGACACAACTGGCCCTATTTATAGATGTGTTTTGTGAATAATTAGACTTCTATGTCCCCTTTGTGATATCATTAGTCTCTATAGTTGAACCAGGATTTGGCCTTAGTGAATGTGAATATAATAATGATGAATTATACATTATATCCCTGTTTACGAAGACAAATGTTAGAGCTGAAAGACATCCTCCTGTGTTTTTTGTGGAGAACTCTATTGCAAGCAATTTTATCTAAATGCAAACAAAACTCTACTTATCCCTGACAGTGTATCAAAGAAAAAATCAAAATAAATGACCCCACCCAAGTGTGGCTCATTGAACAGATAGTTTGGCTGGGGCAACTTATGGAAACATGGGCAACTAAGGGACGGTCCACCACTGAAGAAAGTGTCTCTCATAGAAACTTTCCATTGCCTACAAACCTTGGTGAGGAGGTGGGAGGAGTTCCTCCTCCCCACTGTCATGATGGAAAGGTAGCCAGCCCAATCTTGTACAGGTGTCTCTCTCTGGTAATTACAGCTGTATACAGTTCAGAAGAGCAACAGTCATGTCAGGCATGAGTTCTGTGACCGACAACACTGATCCTGAGTGTGCTGTTACTGCCTCACTTGTTGGATGACAGAGCTTCTGGGAAGTTTGTTGTGCCATGATGGTACTTTCTAACATACATCCTTTTCTGAGCAGAGCCCTTAAAGGAATACACAATTTGAGTGACACGAGGCAGGGAAAATTACACTTTGTAAAAATAACTTAACTGGTATTCATATTGTGTGCATTGTCCAAGCCATTGATTGGTCTCTACTGGGTTTTGAACTCCAAGGATCTACTAAATTATCAGGTCTTGGTATAGAATGGGGAAAAACTGAAAAGCACAAACTGACTGAGAGCCTTTAGCTTATATAGCATTGTTTTGAAGTAGGATTTTGTAACTCTGTATAAACTAATTTTATCGGGGAAGATAAACCTCTTCCCAGATAGACATACTTGGGATACTATTCAATTCATGATACTAATCAAATTGACGTAAGATATTAGGTGTTTGTGTGCATGCACACACTTATTGGTGTGTGTATGTGTGCACCTGCATGTTTAATAATGTTAATCAAGATGATTAGCCATGGTCCTTTCTTGTGAA
Organism: Ellobius talpinus; assembly: GCA_001685095.1. Taxonomy (NCBI): domain Eukaryota; kingdom Metazoa; phylum Chordata; class Mammalia; order Rodentia; family Cricetidae; genus Ellobius; species Ellobius talpinus. Next base: position 3,912 of record LOJH01025743.1, read on the forward strand.
GAACCTCTAATCTATTAAGATTAATATAATGTATTAAGAAAAAGGTAAATGTTAAGACTCAAGAGTGAATATTTTAAAGCAATTAATAGTTTATATTATATGAAGTAACTCTTTTTCTGCAAAATACATACATTCAGAGAACAGAGCAGAAACAGAGACAAAGACAGACATACAGACATACAGACACACACACACACTCACACACACAAACACATAGAGAAGGGAGAGGGAGAATTATCATATAGTCATAGACAAAGTAAATGTAAAGTGGGCTCCTGATTAGACACAGACTTTTTCGCAGAGTGTCATGAGTCAAGGATTATATGCAGTGGAGAATCTTCTTCAATGGAAACTGCCTGATGAATTTTAAAATTGCAGATTCCATCTCTGAATAGGTCATTGCAGAACCCACATATGGAGTAACTGCAGGTTCAGGTCAGAAAAACTGAATGTTCCTTATTGTCCACTGTACCAAAGACTCCCTCAGTACCAACCAAAACCTGGAGTCTGTCATTCTAGTGGACTGTTTTGCACTATTTTCTAATAGTTCAATTTACTAAATTGCAGATATCAGCAGTGTTCTCCTAGCTTTTATCAGTAATAAAGCTAATATTATCATTCTTCATGCTTGTTTAACTTGAAATTGGCTTTGAACTCAGGGACAGAAGGATGATATTTATTGGTTTCTCTAGCATCCAAATCATTATGTTCACTATTAAAGCTTTTAATGCATAAAGTCTGCTTTACATCAGTGGTATTCCTCCTTTTCCTGTCATGTGTTTAAATCTGTGCTTGTTATTTTTTTAAAGCACACAGCCCAGGGAAAAGTCTTGTGCAGTGACCTTGGGTCTGTGCATTATGAAAAAGAACACAAGTTATCCCAGGATTAATATATATTCCATTCATTTTTAATATTCCATAGTAGGTTCTTTATATACATCTTAGTACGCATTAAATATATCTCAGATACAAAATTGGTTTATCTAGAGTTACAAAATCGTCCCATACCAAGCAGCTGAGAATGAGGGGTCTGTATGCATCCTTTTCTATTTGCCTTCTTTCATGTGTTGCTATTACAAGTATGCTTCAGTGGTCTTCAGGGTGGCTAAAAAAGTCATACAGAATCATATTTTATCTACACACCTAAAATTACATCTAATAGACAAGTGTCTATGTGGAGATATATAGTTCATATTAAAACTTCCCACCTGTAATGGCAAGCGAACCACAATAGCCATAAGCTATCAAAAATCACATGGTCATCACAATAGATTCAGAAAGAAATCCTCTGGAAAAATCCAGCATTCCTTACTGATAAATGTTTCAGAGAATGAAGGGCTAAGGGCATCATATCTCAATATAGTAAAAACTATATGCAGGAAACACACATTCAAGCTCAACATAAATGAAGAAAAGCTTGAAGCAATCCCACTGAAGTCAGAAATGGGACACAGATATCCGTTATCCCCCATTCCCTGTTAACATTGTGTTCAATGTGCTAGCTGCGTAATAAGATAAGAGAAGAAAATTAAAGATATACCAATAGGAAAAGAAGTCTAATGATTCCTATTTGCAGATGATATGGTACTATACATTAGAGACCCCATAAATTCTACTTGAAAACTTTTTTAACCATAAACAAATGCAGCAACCAGGCAGGACACACAATCAACTTCCATCCAGAATGCTTATTCTAAACATATAAAAGTTCAAGTCAGCATTTTTAGGGGAAAATCATCCAATTAAAAACGTTTCACACAGTTAAGCATGGTGGCTCATGACTGTAATTGCAGCACTTGGGAGGGAGAGGCAGACAGATCCCTACGAATTTGAGGACAGCCTGGTCTACAAAGCAAGTTTCCATATACCTAGGACTGTTACACAGGGAAGGCACAAGACAGATACACACATAAAACTCACATTTATGTGACACCAGGTACAGGACCTGTGCAAGTTCTGGCCACACAAAAGTCCCAGCATAGAGAGGGGAAGGAGATATGGAATCCCACCACTAGTAGAGGGGCTAATGGCATTAGAGAGCTGCCAAGAGAGCAGGAGTAATTTTTCTTTAATAATGTAACCTGTTAGGCTGATAATACAACATAGCAGGCCACAGTTCCAAAACTAGCTGGACAACACCAAGTGGAGTTGATGGGCACAGTGAAGAGACAAAAAAGAATTTTGAATTTGAGAGTGACAGGACATGGTGGAAGGGTTGAGGATTGATATGCTGTTAAGGGGAAGTGTTAATGGGGGTGTGTGGAAATGTACAAAATATATTGTACATAATTCTTAAAGAACTAATATAAATGTTTAATTTCAAAAGTTTGACTAAGAGTTGGGAATGGGGACACCTAGTAGAAGTAAGTGGGAGAGATGATGAGCAATATTATATACAACTGGTGTTCAGTTTGGGGCTGGCATTTGCTTATCTGTTAATTTACTTGGATTGACTTGAAATGCAAATGACTACAAACAGGTTATAATAAAATATTAAATTTAAATGGTCCTACCTCAAACCAGCTGTGGTCTCTGTTTCTAAGGAACCCTGCATCTTTTACCTGTTGCCAGGAAACCAACTGAGTTCCTGAACTCCTCATCTGAAGTGCAAAGCACTGTTGTATGGAACCCATTTGTTTTGTTCCCGACTGCTTGGCAGCTCAGACCAGAAATAATCACACAGAAACTCTATTATTTAAATCACTGCTTGGCCCATTAGCTTTAGCTTCTTACTTGCTAACTCTTACATATTAATTTAACCCATCTCCATTAATCTGTGTATCACCACATAGCTGTGGCTTACAGGGGAAAGTTCCATCTGGCATCTGTCTCTGGCAGGGTCTACATTGCTTTTCCATCACTCTGCCTCCTTTCGTTTTACATCTGCCTACATTCATTTTAGTTTTCTCCACCTACCTAAGTTCTGCCCTATCAACAAGCCAAGGCAGTTTCTTTATTCANACTCTTACATATTAATTTAACCCATCTCCATTAATCTGTGTATCACCACATAGCTGTGGCTTACAGGGGAAAGTTCCATCTGGCATCTGTCTCTGGCAGGGTCTACATTGCTTTTCCATCACTCTGCCTCCTTTCGTTTTACATCTGCCTACATTCATTTTAGTTTTCTCCACCTACCTAAGTTCTGCCCTATCAACAAGCCAAGGCAGTTTCTTTATTCACCAATGGTATTCATAGCATACAGAGGTGAATCTCACATCAAAGCACACCAACAAAGATAGCAGCATGAGAAAGATACTCGGTGATTGAAGCTCACAGATGATAAATACAGCTTTTGTCTCCTGGCACTTCATGATCTCTAACTCATTAGTGATGCCTTTGTATTCATCTCTCACATAATCTTTCATTAAGGAATTCAAATGAAAAGCCAACCATAATTTGATATTTTACTTAAATGGTTAATTTTCTGCTCAATTTGCATGTATGTTAATGCCCTTTTGATTTTTGTTTTCTCTCTCATCATAGAAATCCACATTCATCTAAGAAAATTGTAAAGCTTAGTGGCCTAGACTCTACATTTCAATCACAAATAAATTCATCATGCTCCAATGTAGACATTAACTAATACTGGGAATTTTCCCATTTGTTCTAATTAATATAAGCAAAAAGGAGTTCATATGATTCTAAGTAGAATTTTAATCAAGTACAATAGAATGATACTAGTTAATATATTTAGTATTAAAATATTTTGTCAAAGTCAAATATCAATGATTCTAAAATTAATGAACTATTTCAGATAATGTTTTTATTCTGGAGTTTTCCTTCTAGACTACATGGTATGTTTTTAACTAATTAATTAAAAATAATTTAAAATACTCTGTAATTGAGAGCATAGTTGCTATATTATCCTAGAAGTAATGTTGAAGGAATTGTAATTAAGAATTACAGAAACCTTGTCCAATTCATGTCAACCACAGACATGCTTGTTAGAAGAGTCAGTGGTCTGAGGAGTTCAGCTGTTGGCTTTCATGAAGTCAACATAAGTAGAATGATAATTGGAAGCAGAAATGTAAGAACTATCCTTCACAGCTGTTGCTAGATCCTGTTCTTCTCCATCAATTTATCAGTTGTGATGTCCATCCTTAACTCCCCAGACTCTCATGGTAACTGCAAAGCTATCAATCATAAAAGAAGAATCAGTTTGAATCTGGTATCACACACATAAAACTAGAGGTCAACTATGAAATGAATAAAAAACATATTACACTTCATTTGCATGTTATATTTAATTACCAGTCCTCCATTTTGATAGGGCTTTTGCCATGTATTTGGAAGATGTCCTTCCTCTCATGACCTCCACACACTCTTTGCATGTCTTTGAACTCTCAACAGCTGCATGTTGGAAAGCATATTCTTAATTTCAAGAAAGAAAGGTAAAGCAGGATAAAATATTTTGATCATGAACAGAGTATTTGTTTTGCTAGAACACCTGCATCTTCCATAGAGCTGAACGTCAGATTAAGGATCTTGAACTTGTTTTCTCTACAAAAAAATATTGCAAGACTCTAACCTAAATTAAAATGTTCACGTTGTTGAACACAAAGTCTTTGGAAACTTTTTACAAAGGAACTTCTCTATCTCCACCTGATAGACATGAGTTGTATGTAAGGCTAAAGGAATCAATCACCCCAGTACTTTGTTTCTAAAGCCTACACCAGGAGCTCTGACCTAGAACTGATTGATATAGAATACCTTAGCCTGGTAACTTCCTTGCTGTCATCAGCTATCTACTCTGTGTTTTTGCAAGTGTATCAAGCCATTCTTTATGTTATGCCATATCACCATTCCACGTGACCTCCAGACGTCCTGGGTATTATCAGTGACTACTTTTCTTCTGTTATATTTATTTGTATGCCATCTTTGTCACTCACTCCTCTTGGTCTAAAAGTGCTCCAGTTCTATTTAGCTGATTTTAAATACATCAATGATAATTAAAGTTACTGTTTATCTCTATGTATCTGTCACATAGAAGAGGTACATGGTAATTTCTCTGCATTCTCCCATCAGATACTTTCTACTACACTTTCTCACCCAGCTCATATCTCTTCTGTTAATGACTGACCTTTAAGAATTACGAGTCATCCTTTATTTACTCCTGCTTCTTACTTCCCATACCCAGTGAAGCAGACCATTGGCCATACTTCTGGGCTTCATTTTGAATCTATCCAGTACTTCTAATTGCTACCATTACTACCCATAGTACACCTTGCCCTCATCTTATCATAACTTCCTATATAGACACTTCTGGACTACAGAGATATGATAGAAAAGCTCACTCTAATTTAAGTATAGCATATGCAAAAATGCATACAGTAATCAAATTTAACAAACATCATAATTTAGAAAGAGGATATTGTAGAGTGATGGTTGTTTATTCTTGTCACATGGTTGGCCAGGATGTGCAGCTCACTGATATTGTCTAGCATCAACTGAGAGTAATTGAATCATATTGCTAGTCTTAGGGCAGATAAAAATTCAAAATCTGAACAAGAGTTGACACTAAATAAGTGTCAGTTCTACACCACATATAATGAAAAATCTTGTTTAATTAACCTGACATAAAGACTACCTGTATTGTATTTTAATAAATATTCCTCATTCTTATTTCCCTTTCCATCTACCAGTTCATTTTCTATTCAGCAGACACAATTAATTATATATTAATTTAAAATATATATAATTTTTAGAGAAATATATATTTAAATGAAATTGTAAGGAAAAATACAGATGTCAAGAGACTTAGTTTCTCTGTTCTTGTTTGATTAATAGATGTAAAAGAAAAAAGGAAAAAGGGAAGAAACATCATTGACAAACCTGTGTACTATTTATTCAGCTTTTGCAATATTATATAATGTCATAAATCCTTGTAGAACAGTACAGATTTCCAACTCACCCTTTAACCACTCAAAAACACTTATCTGCTTCATGTTTCTTTCATTATCTATTTATGAGAAAATATCAGTGGAATAACACAAAATGTGACCATTTTCGATTGGCTTTTCACACAGCATCTTTCTCTGGAGGGTCATAAGTTATTACAGAGGCCTACACTTCTTTTTCAGTGTGAATAGTACTCTCTGTGTAGATATATAATAACAATCACTTTTTCAAGGATATCTGAGTTAGTTTCATGATTTAGTGTCATGGGTAAAATGTTGCTGTAAAATTTATATACGATTTCATGCAGAGAGGAGCCAGCTTAAAGTCTTTTATTTAGATTTATGTTTACACACACAAACATAAAATTGCACATATCTTGATACCATGTGATATTCCAACACATGTACTTAATATGTTCAAATCAGAATAAATAAATTTTCCCTCATGTACATATAAAATAATATTTTATTTCCCTAGAGTACAGATTCAAGAAAAGCAGGCCAGGTTACAAGAGAGAATATGGTTCCTGTTTAAAGAATAGCTTCCAGTGTCTGCATGCTATATGTAACATTTTCTATAATATTGCAAGAACTAGATAAGGAGTACATAAGATCAGTCTATGATGATTTTTTCCTTTATTCTTTCATTTTTTGTTCTCTCTGATGCACTGTGCTAGTTTTATGTTTCCATAATTAATTTGTGTGATTTCTATTTGTTATGTACCTTAACCAGCATTTGGTATTTTCTCATTTGTATTTTAATAACTATGTGTTATACTTGTTATTTTGAAAAATATATGGTAATAAATCACTGCAGTTCTATGCATATTTATCAGATATCTGATGTTCTTTAATATATTTTGAGATGTTTATTTATCATGTGTGTATTTTCTTAGGTGTACACCATGGTATACTTGACTCTTACTTATATTCACCTTCAAATATTCATTTTGCTTTATATTGTCTTAAGAGATTTTTATACATTCATATGTATACTAGACTTTAACTTTTTAAAATAATGAGCCTTCTCCATATATATATATATTTTTATTTATTTAGGCCTTTGTTTTCTTTTATCATCATTATATTCTTTACCACATTTAAGTCAGTACAGACAGGGACAGAGCATGTGCTTAGCAGGAATGAGGTCCTCAACTCTTACACTATAATGAAACAACCACACCAAACCTAAACCAAAAACAAAACAAATAAATGAAGCTACCTTGGTATTTTCCATAATTTTTCAAAAAAATGAGGTTTCATGGCAGACAACCCTTTCATATTTTTTAATAAAGGCACATATAGAACATCAAAACTGGGAAGGTCTTCTTGGAAGAAGACATTGCTGAGGCCATGAGCAGGTAGGTAGACTTAACTGGTAACTTTGGTAAATCACTGGAAACAGTGTGTAGTTCTGTTAGAGAAGACTGCATTATAAGCTCTTTATATTTTTGTGAGTTTTAGCTTCAGGAGCCTTACCAGGCCCTCACAGTGAAGAGACAAGAAAAAATCCTTTTGCTTCTGGCAAGCAAAAGAGAACACAATTTTGAAACATTTACAGAATTGTTCTCCATCAGTAAGGCCAATACTCCAAGTTAACAACTTTATTAGAGCCTCATCTGATTCAGGACAGTGAGAACTTCCTGTATGTAGTGACCTCCAGACTCACTGTCTCACATAGGAGCAAAAGGAAATGTCCATGAGCACCCGTGAAGGACAAAGACTGGGAACACGGTTTCACACAAGGCTATGACCTGTCACAGAGTCATAGAAAACTTCTCCCATGGCTGCAGCATATCAACACCAAGCTAGAGCTCAAGGATCTGGGTCGTTTCAACTCTACTAAGAAAGGTTTGACTGGGCATGGGGAATTTGCCTGTAATCTCAGAATTTGTAAGTTGAAACTGGAGTATTGGGCATTTCTAGTTTGTTTAAAGAAATTAATTAAAAAGATTAAAATTTAAGAAGGATTTAGACCTTTTAAGGAAACTCAAAAATGAAAGAAAAGCAAAATAAACACCAATGGAAAGATTTTACACTCTTCTACCATCAATCAACATGGTAAACACACAGCCTAGTCAAACTCCTAGCCAAGTGAGCATGATGCTGTACATTTAGGTGTTATTAGTTGAGGCACTATTATTTGATACATTATATGTGCTTTTTTTGCAGATAATTTCCATGTATGGCAAGAGAATAAAAAACACTTTGAAAAGAAAAGAGAAACAGAACCAGGACCAGTAAAATAGCAGAGATGTTAGGAATTACCAGACTGAAAATTTGCAATATATATTTAAATATTAATGGATCCAGTGGTTAGAGGCAATGTCATGAAAGAATGGATGGCTAATTCAAGCAGAGACTGAATTTCTCTCACTGGAAGAAAGAATGAAATGGAAATGCCAGCAATAAACCCTAACAAAAATGAAAAATTCTTGGGTGAATTCATGAGTTGACTGGATATGGCCTATGTTGCAAGGAGGGGACCGCTTGTTCTTTCTGGACACCAGGCTAGCTTACACCCAAAATAACCACACAAAACTGTATTAATTAAGTCACTGCTTGACCCATTAGTGCTAGTTTCTTATTGGCTAATTCTTATATCTTAATTTAAGCCATTTTTATTAATCTGTATATTGCTACGCGGAAGTGGCTTACCAGCAAAGATTTAGCATGCCTGCCTCTGGTTGCAGATCCATGGAATCTCTCCTAACTCTACCTCCTTTCTCCCAGTATGTCATTTGGTTTTCCCCACCTAGCTCTGTACCCCTATAGCTCTGCTATAGGCCCAAAGCAGTTCCTTTATTAACCAATGAAAGCAACACATAGACAAAAGGACCTCTTACACCAGGTCTAAGAAATAGCAATTTCTTTTTAATATATCTCAATGCAAGTAATTACTGAACAGAAATCAAATAAATTGAGATATTAAAAAGGTATGGGGACTTTTTAAAAAATATAATAAGTTATTTAGAATACCAGATTAAAAATAAAGAAATAATGAAAAAATGAAAAATTTGAAATAATAAAGATTAAGAACTTTCTTGAATCTGCAGGCATCAAAACAGATCACCTGTATGCTCAAGAATCATCAGATAGTATAAATCTGAATGAATTTCCAGAATTTGTCCTCACAAATCAGTGAACAGTGTTCTTCTTGATTTCTTGATAAGAGCCTGTGGTATTTTAGATAAAGAATGTCTCCCATAGACTCAGGCATCTGAATACTTGACAGTACTGTTTATAGAGTTTTAGGAAGTGTAGCCTTGCTATAGGAAGAGTATGTAGTTGAGAGTAGGCTCTTAGAATACATATCTGTACCCTACTTCCAGTTGGCTTCCTCTCGTTTGTATATGTTGTTGAAGGTGCTCCGCATCTTGCTCTGGCCAATGTATCTGCTGCTTGCTGTCATGCTTCCCCACCATGATGGACTCTTATCCCTATGGAGCTCTAAGTCAAAATAAATTCTGTCTTCCATAAGAACCCACTTTGTTTCATGGTATTTTACCATGACAATAGAAAAGAAATTAACACATAGCCATTCTGGCTAGGGGAAGGTGGTATTTAAAAGTAGTTTTAATTTCTATTCTCCTGGTGACTGTGATTATGACATACATTATAAAATAGTTTTGTCATTTGTTTTACTTTTTAGAACTGTTTGTTCATTTCATAAGCTCATTTGTTGATTGGCAGTTTTGTTTCCTCCATGTGTATGTGTGTGTGTGTGTGTATTTCTTAGTAAATTCTTGATGTTAGCATCTTTTTGAAATTTAGCCAGTAAAGATTGTCCCCATTCTATGGGATATATGTTTTGCTTATAGATTTTTTGTGTGTGTGTGCATGTGTGTGAAAATGTTTAAATATCCTATTAAACAAATGGTATTATCAAAACTGAATATTCACCTATGTAGTGATATTTTATTTGTAGTTTAATAAATAAAGTTTGCCTGAAGATCACAAAGTAAAACAGCAGCCCTGGACAGCCATACAGATTAGGCAGTAATGACACACACCTTAATTCCCAGTAACCACACTAGTTTGCCATAGATACCAGGCAGTAGTGGTGCCTTTCTTTAATCGCAGCACTAGAGAGGAATATAAGATGAGAGGAGACAGCTCTCACACACAGTCTCCTTTTGAGATTCCTGGAAGCAGGAACTAAGGTAGAGGTAAGAGTCAGTGGTTGGGTGTTTTGTTTTTCTGACCTTCAGGTTGAGGCCCGTTTCTGTCTCTGGGTTTTTATTAATTGTGCTACACAACTCCATAAGAATTAGGTCCACATCTCTCGCCTTGTACAGAAATCAATCCAAACTGAATCAAAGACCTTGGCATAAAACCTGAAACCCTGACTCTGCTACCAGAAACCATAATGAATATTCTTCCAGGCAAGAACTTTTTAATCAAATTTCAAAAGCACTGGGTCTATCCTCAAGTATTAACAAGTGTTACTGTTTTTTATATTTTAAATGGGAGTTGACACATCCTATCCAATGTATCATTATAGACTGTAAAGGTAACATTTGCAGAATTGTTCATTGGTTTTTATTATTCTCTTGTTAGCTAATAGGTTTGTAAAAGATATTTAATTTCATTTCTGATATTATTGATTTTGACTTTCATTGTGCATCCTGCTAGACATGCAATCCTTCTTAATATTTTTTTCAGAAAATTACCTCATTGATTTGTTGATTTTTCTCTATTTTTCTAGTTTCAGTTCGACTTGCTTTGTTTCTTCTCTGCTCAGGTTATTTAGCTGTCATTGAAAATCATTGATTCAATGCTTTTCTGTTTCAGGTGTGCTCATCTAAGGCTTCAGAAACCTCTCTCTCTCTCAGCACTGCTCCAGTATTTGTACACAGATTCTGTTCTTATAGTTTTCATTTCAATGAGTTCACTGTGTTTCTTAAGGTCTTTGTATAGTGCTCTCTCTGTCTCTCTCTCTCTCTGTGGGTGTGTGTGTCTGTGCATGATTCTGCTGAACAACATGCTCAGTTTGTGAGATTCTTGATTTATATATTACTTACAATTGGATTGCTTAGTTTTCATAACTCTGCAGAATTTATTGCATTTATTTCAATATCGGGAATGGAAATCCTACTCTTTCTGATTACAGTTCTTTTTATGTATTGACATTCGTTAAATTATACCATAATGTTCTATGGTTACTTGAGGAGAATGTGTATCTTATTGTTGTAGGAGTATTTTATTGTAAATATTAATTGTTGCTGCAGAGTTGTCTTCTTGCTTCTTTTGTTGTCTAATTATCAGCTGCTGCTGAAAGAGAGGTTCTGAAGTATCCAACTGTAATTGTAAGTCTATTGTTCTTTTAGCTCCTTTTATAGGTATGTCACAGATTTTATAGAAAAGTATCAATTTCCTAATTACAAATTCATTGTTATATCTATAGATATTTTTTATAGTTATAAGTATATAAAAATTAGTTAATTTGGAAAACTATCAAGTTAAGAACTATACTCAAAACCGACAAGCTATTTGCAAAAGAGTGCAGAGAAGTATACAATACAATCTGACACACATTTGTTAATCACATGACATTTTCCTTTTTCTTATCAGGTAATAGTGCTATTTATTTGATAAATAGCATGTGATAAATGGACTGACAATAATTGTGAATAAAGACATAATATTATAGGCTCAGTTACCACTACCCACTTAACACAATGGTTTCACTAAAACATACTAAGCAAAAACATAGAAAAGCCATATTTTCCCTAATCATTCACTAAATGTTCAAATGTGCTCATTTTATAATGCAAGGACTATACTCAGTACAGATTAATGTAAGTATCAAAAATAGATATTAGGGTGTTCACTTTCTAATTATATAGAACACACACAAATCCACAGAAGTACAGCATAGTGAAGCAAGAATAGCTTGTCTGTAGAATGCCTGCTTCAAATAAGGTATCACTGGGCAGAAAAATAGAAATAATGAAACATTTCCACAAGCGTTTCTTGTTTTAGAAAGACTGTTATCACAGAGAATAATCTTAGATCAAGTCTGACATTTGGTTTAGTGAATATATTCATAGAATTTTATTCACATTATAACTTTGGAAAAAGGTTAATGGATTATATAGTGATGACCATATACCAACCATCTAGATTCTATTATTACGTTTCATTATTTTTATTTTATGCTATCTACCTCTTCCTACATTGTCAGAGAGATTTCATGTAGTATGACTAATAAAAACACAGAGACAGGCCGGGCGGTGGTGGCGCATGCCTTTAATCACAGCACTCGGGAAGCAGAGGTAGGTGGATCTCTGTGAGTTCGAGGCCAGCCTTGTCTACAGAGCTAGTTCCAGAACAGGCCCAAAGCTACAGAGAAACCCTATCTTGAAATATCAAAAAAAACCCAAAAACCAGAGACAGATCTTGGGGTTAAGCCTGAAAGTCAGAAAAGCAAAGCAAGCAGTCACCGGCTCTTACCTCTACCTCAGTTCAAAATGGCGATCCTGCATCCAGGAATCTCAGAATGAGACTGACTGAGAACTGTCTCCTCTGGTCTTATAATTCTCTCGTAATAAGTCATGCTGAACAGTTTTGCAAGGTTGTCGTTGGACTCTGTATTAGGTTATGAGGCTAATTCAGTGGTTTGGGGATTAAGTGATTATAGACTAGATCCAGATGAATTTAGAGACTATTGGTTCTAGAACAATGACAAGCTTTATTGAGTGTCCAGTAAAATCTCAGGGATGAAGCAGTTACTGCATGAGTTAGGAAGCGAGTGAATGGACAAAAGGCCTACTCAGAGTCCACCTAGGGCAAGAGCCAGAGTTACTGAAGCTCTCAGGATGCAGCAGGCATTCTCTAATTCCAGGCCTCCCCCAGACAGAGAGAGAAACCAATGACTAGGTAGTGGTCCATCTTTTAGCTTCTGATAGAAACTGTAAATCCTTGG